>JAVTVY010053516.1:0-25076 GCA_036873755.1 Hanleya hanleyi
TATGGTTCGGTTATGTATGGAGACGTTGCTTCATTTCAAACAGAGGCACAACGTTCGTATATATCCCATTTAATTTCGCTCTCAAGAAGCAAGCACCAAGCGGCTAAACGCTAGATTTGAACATTGTGCTTCAAATCAAAACGTTTCGTATGACACTAGTGTCGATTGTGTATTGAAGGTGTTGATTTTTCACAGGAACTAAACTGCTGTGGTCGGTGTTCCTAGAATAGACTTGGCAAAGTGTAACATTATAGCCTGGGTGGGGATTAATTTATCTGTTCACGACAGTCCAAATCTTGTTGGTAGAAAGCAATAAAAGTGTAGTACTACTGCCAAATAATTAGTTTGGTTTGGACGTTGTAAATCAAGCCAAGTGACGATAGCAAATAAGCAAATGGAAATAAGTTAGAGACTCTCAGTTAACACCTCCATATCACCACCTCATTGCTATATGCAAATAGCGTTACTGGTAAAGCTTCATTGAATAACACAATTGCCATTTACGTCAACGTTCCTCGATATCCTAGACGAAATGCAATAAGCGACTCCATACCACGTGTGGAATCGTGAACAGAATGATCTGCCGTAATTCAATGCACGTCGTCCTAATCTGCGCAAAGAAGTACAGCGCAGAGTCGCTACTCCACGTCTCACAGTCATTGCTTTCACATGGAGATAAGGTTATTATAATTAATTTGCATTGACTGACTTCACGTAATAATGGCGAATAGAGCCAGTTATTTGCGTCATATCTAAAATCCGCTCTTTTCTCATAACACTCAACAGAGTCTACTTGAGCTTTCTTGAAGTTATTTTCCTGCATTTGTGAATTCTGGTAACGAGAATCTTAGCTCGAATCATCTGGTTTAGACGGTATCGATCCATCGCTGACTTTTGTGGCAGACTGTTCGAGTGGAGAATACATGGTCATTAGACCACATGACCCATGATTGATGCAATAATTGCCTATATTTCCAGTTCAGAAAGCTTGATGGATTATACAACTGTAAAATTGTCAATTCAAAATCTATAGCGATATAAAGCAGAAATAAACTATGAATCGCATTCTTTACTATTTTCTTTTAATCAAAACAACCTTTTCAAAGTTTAATATGAATAACGCCCTAACTGTGTGCTATTTCTTCAACTCATTCACCACGCTTTGCCTTTATTCTTCCCTTCAGGAATGCACGCTAGAAGCTGAAGATAGGGCGCGCGCCCTTAACTGCGCCCCGAGAATTGCTGTACTTGCAGTCAGCGCCTCGCATGCCCGTAATGTTCTCTGAAATTCAGACTGCGCCCTACCTGCTACCTGTGACCTTTTTCTACAAACTTCAGACTGCGCCCTATTTGCGCCTTGTGGACATTTCTTGTTGTTCAGAAGTTTTCTATTAACTTACTCTATACCAATGTATTACTATGCAAAAATATATATTTTCTTATAGAAAATTAAATCTTTACTGAAAAGAATTGAATCTATAATAATCGGTTCTAAAATAAGAAAAATGTTAAAGTACCGCAGTCATCTGCTTCAAAAGCAGAACAAAATAACGTGTATCGACGGTATACAATAGTAACTAATCACCAGAGACAGATTTCTGGATACAAATTTACAGCCATGTCATCACAGTAACTGCCGACTGTGCTACCAAGCACCGATACGTATACGACCGCAGTTACTAATTCGATTAGTTGATGTCAACAATGCCGAAATTGATACACTCGCCGCTGTATCCCCAATATTTTTGATCCTTGTTTGTTCATAGCTATATATGGGTGATGCCACATTCATGAGCACGATCCCATATTGATTATATACGTAGATAACAATCATATAGCCCTCAAAATATGTCGATGTCCGCTTCACTAATAATACAACACTGTCGAAAAAAAGGCATATGATATTACGTTGTGAAAGTAATAAATCATAAGACGAACTATCAGTCTTGTGTGCGTACTTGTCCACTGAATGCCAGGCTTAATGCCTGCATGTATGTTTTAACATTACATCATTGTTGCCTCTGAAAAAGAGCAAAAATTACCGCTCATGAATGCATATACTGTATGTCACCCCATAATTATGGTACTGATGGTAATATTTGACCGAGATCAACATTTCTCAACATCTTCCAAGAGAGGTAACCGCGGAAATGATCCATTCGATCAACAAAGAGGTATTCGAACAGGCCGGTCCAGCATGGCTCAATATTTCACGGTCTCAAATTTATAATAATTGCGTTATGGATCATATTTCGATCTATATTTAAATGGTTGAAATTATGATTGGGAGTGTGAGGATTACAAACGAATAAATTATACAAGAGTTATCGACGAATTGGAACGATTTTCATGGTTGTACCATGCTATCTTTGGATTATGGACGCGGACATTCTTTAATGGACGACGGCTGAATCATGAATGGCGGACCTGGCGCTTGTAATCGTTTTACAGACGTTTACACATACAAGTTTCTTGAAAAAATAACACGGTATTGCATATAAGGATAGCTTGAATAAACTGCGACTAGTTAGTTGATGTTGATCTTGATGCATTGATCGTGAACTATTTAGTATTCCTATGATGATTATACTAGAATAAAGGAGCCTTTTCCATTAATGGATTCTCCTTCAATTGCTGCTCTTATGCCCTCTTATGCCATTTTGACATTAAGATTGACAAAAATGATCAAACGTGGGAGAGTGACGCGCAATTTTCTAGTCGCCTGTTCTTCCACAATTCCGCTTCATGTTACTTCCATGTGATCGTTTCGTTCTAAAGTTATGAAATAGCGATTTCCAGGCCGAGTGAACACCATGCAAATGCAATGCAAAATCTGCTTGACGTTCATATCGGCATCAACAATCTACAATGCCCAAGAAAACGATATCACAATTCACCCAGTAAAGATCAGTGATACAGATTTCACTATAGAAACATCATGATGTATTGCCGGTGTGGAGGCTAAGAATGTCCCGTGTGAGTGTCCGGTTTCTATCTTCTAACCCATGTAGGACACCTTTCTCCACATTGGGGACAAGTGACCGTCCTTGTTTGCCATAGAAAAGGATGTGAAAAGGAAAACTAATCACCAGGACATTCCTATCCGTCACACCGGCATCATTGGAAACAATTGATCGCTCAAATTTAGCCATTTCTGGCGTTGTCGGTGGAATCCACTACATCAGATAGCCTAAATACCTGAGAACTTCAAAATATTCATTAATACATTGTGCATATATCAGTCATGTCGGTGGAAAACTCATCGTGTGACGCACAAATTGTTTGAGTTATACAAGCCCCTAGAGCGTCAGTTGTATCCCACTACTTTAGATAATCCACACACGTTTCCTAATGGAACTTTCATTGAAATTGAACATTCAAATGTTAATTGTTTTTCCGACAGAAACCAAAAAAAAAATGGTCGCATTCGGGAAAATTTTCACCAATTAAAGATAAATCGAAGAGAGGACAAAAATGACTATTCAATCGATTTTCAGGGAATAAAATATGTTTTATTGTTAACAAAACTAGCTCAGTAAACATCTGAAATTTGTTGCCGAATGAAGTAACATTATTTCTCCCTCCATGTCACCGGCAGTTCATGCGGCCTTTGCACTGAACAGAAACGGACAGAGAGACGCGGATATGGAATACAAATCAAACCGAATGAACGCCTTTAGGATTTACTACTAGCGGGTTGAGCGTTCGTATAATCTGTCAAACGACGTAATGATAGGTACTAACATTGACAGACGTGTCTAAGAGGGATTACTAACCAAGTTATTATGAGTAATCGATTGTTTATAATCAGTTGAAGGAAGCGGCTGTTAGATTTTTCTATGCGATCCGCTGTCTTCCAGGGGCAATGATCCAGATGGAGCAGGCTTCCATCAACACAATACTCTAATAATATTCTGCCAGTGTTCTGCTAATCGCGGTCGGTCATAAGAATTGGAAAGATACCCGAGTCAAACCCTAACCATCCTCCATAATGCAGGTCTGTATACTTTGTACCTGCCCTGCACAAGGCAGTTATTACTCAGACAGTCCATATAAAATAATAGCCAATGAAAGGACGGCGAAGGAGCGTGCTTCTCCGTCGTCCGACAGGTCGAGTTTATGAGAATAGACTGAAGAACGGGCTTTTTGATGTTATTAAAGGAACGACATGTCGGTGTCGCTTCATCTTAGCTTGCTAAGGGCATTTCACGTTTCACTTAACTCTACCCTTAGCCCAGTGACTTCATTCTCCGTGTATTTCGTCCGATGTCAGCTTCCCCAAGCATCAAGTCGCATGTCCGCTCCATTTAAACGAGCCAATGAAATTGTCCGTATTCAAATACTTTGACCTGGAAATCTCAGACATGAGACATGTCAATTTCACTTAAGTGCTCGACATACTCGAGGCGCAAGACTGTGGGAGACCAAACCGAAGTTGTGCGAATTAGCTATTTTATTTCTCACTCTAATGGAGCATGCTTCTTTGTTTTCCTTAAGAAAAACCATATTACGAGCGGCCTAACATATTTGTAAAAAATAAAATTGGCGACAGTTCACAGGAAAATGATATGCTTTTTATTTTGTGATGGGGGCACTCCGAGGCCGACCAAAGGATCGTTTCAATCGATCGCTTTCTGGAGGTGTGTCTTCGTTTTATGAATGTGATTGCGCCGATGTCGGAGCTAACGTGACCAATCGGATGTGACCATTTGGGAAACGCCCTAATACACTCAGATATCACCCGTTACCGCATGGCTACGAGCAGAGGTTTCTACGTATGATCGTGCCATGCGTTCGGATGATGGTGTCGCTCCAGTCAAAATAATCTCGGCTACATGCAACTGAGTTTAAAGGGGATGGAATATAAGATACATTGCCTGGCTTCTAATATGCTCAAATATGAGGTCGCAAAGGCTGTTGAGAAAGTCTATTATTAAAGGACTGGTCTTTGTCCGGGTGAATTCGTCTTTTGTCATGGCTCGGATTTGTCAGATGAACCATGACTAGGGATGACTGCCTTGACAAAATTTTGCTGTTGTATTGCTTCGTCTTACGAAGATTGGTTGTCCCTTCTGTACAAAGATTTCAGTCAACTTCATATAAAAGCATCGGCAGAACGACAAGGCTTATAGAGTCTGCAACCTCCTTCGTTAAAACTAAATGTTGGTCGAGTCTTTTTTTATCTAGATTTTAAGACAGAACCATTCTGTACTCCCATGCGAACACCTTTGATGTGGCCGCCGCATATGAAATTCTTTTTACGACTAATATTTCAATCATAGTATTTTGTTCGTCCGTTAAATGACCAGAAATGGTAATCATATTATATAGAAATCATTCATCAATGGTTTGTTTGTGAGGTCAGTTCGTGCGACGGATTACTTGCCCATCGTCTCATAATGCGGATGGCTACTACTTGAACAGGCTAAATATTTCGCCCGAATGTACTGTTCCAATAGTTAAAATGATCAGTACGAAGTCATTGTTAACTAGCTGTTTAATATACCCGGTTGAAGGGAATGTCAGAAAGATCTATTCAGAAAATCCATTTTTGTCTCGGGCAAGTGAACCAGACCAAAAGTCCCTCCATTTCGTCAAGAACTTCCATGGGATATTGATCCTACTAGACGAAATGAACAGCTACGTCTACTTCGTACCATATACGGTATATGCATAGTGTATGGCCGTTGCTTGACAGTTGTTATAATGCCATATAATTATATGGCATTATAATGGCCCAATACATATTGAACAGATTACTCTACAAACACACTACATGTATTAAGTGTATCTGACGTAGGCGATTTGGGGTCTACCGCGGCGTGGAGGGCAGATTTGCGAGCTTTCACGTTGCCGTGAAAATGTCTGGCGGTTTGGCGGTATTATTTTCGTGGGTTTCTCATAATAGGCACTCTGTAGGTTTTAACGGGGAGGGAGGCATTGCTCGGAATTGTACCAGTCCAATTTCGAATTCTTTCCAGAAAATTCAGAAATAAAATAGTTCTGCTTAAAACTTAATTGCGATAGGCTACTTTCTGGAACGAGCTTGATGCAATATAGAACTAATAATACCATGGTTCGGGTATGTATGGAGACGTTGTTTCATTTCAAACAGAGGCACAACGTTCGTGTATACCCCAATTAAATTCGCGCTCAAGAACCAAACTGCTAAAAGCTAGATTTGAAGATTTTCCTCTAAATTAAAACGTTTCCTATGATACTAGTGTCGATCTTGTATTAAAGGTGTTGGTTTCTTCACAGGATCTAAACTGCTGTGACCGATGTTCCAAGAATAGACTTGCCAAAGCGTAACATTATAGCCTGGATGCGGATTAATTTATCTGTTCACGAAAGTCCAAAACTGGTTTGTAATAAGCACTAAATGTGTAGTACTACTGCCAAATAATTAGTTTAGTTGGGCGTTCTAAATCAAGCCGAGTGTCGATAGCAAATAAGCAAATGAAAACAAGTTAGGGACTCTCATTTAACACCTCCAAGTCACCACCTCATTTATCAATCAGCAGCCGCTCGCTTTCTCAGAAATATGCAAATAGCGTTACTGGGGAAGCTTGATTGAATAACATTGTTGCCATATACGTCAACCTTCCGAGATATCCTTGACGAAATGCAATAAACGACTCCATTCCACGTGTGGAATCGTAAACAGAATGATCTGCTGTAAAGTTAATGCACGTCATCCAAGTCTACCCAAAGATGGGCAGCGCAGAGTTGCTACTTCACGTCTCGCAGTCATTGCCTTCACGTGGTGATGGGGGTATGACAATTATTCTGCATCCACTGTGACTTAACGTAATAATGGCGAATAGAGCCAATTATTTGCACCATATCTATAGTCCGCTCTCTTCTCACAACACTCAACGGAGCCATTCTACATGAGCTTCCCTCGATGGAGGAATGAGTTATTTTTCTATATTCGTGAATTCTGGTAACGGGGATCTTAGCTCGATTCGTCCGGTTTAGATGGTATCGATCCATCGCTGACTTTTGCGGCAGACTGTTCGAGTGGTGAAGAATACATAGTCATTAGACCACATGATCCATGCTTGATACATTAATTGCCTAAATTTCTACTTCACAAAGGTTAATGGATTATGCAGCTATACAAATTTCAAGACACATCAACAGCGAAATCAGGTAGAAATAAGCTAGAAGTCGCATTGTATTCCTTACTATTTTTTCTAATTGCATGTCTTGTTCCGTTTCAATAGATTTATTTCTGGAAAACCTGAACAGCAAAAAAGTTTTTATTCGATGTTCGCCGCGATGGACAGATCATCTTAACACTCTTTCTATTATGGCCCCACAAAGTACACGTTTTCCTCTTTGTGAAAACGCAGTCCAGATATTCCAGGAGAACGTTCGTATGAGCTGTTGCAACTTATTCACATAGTTTATACACAAATACCAGGCGCTTCATGGCAGCTAGTACGGGAGGATCCAAGCTGGTCTTTTATGGTTAAATATCCCACTT
This sequence comes from Hanleya hanleyi, assembly GCA_036873755.1. Lineage (NCBI taxonomy): Eukaryota > Metazoa > Mollusca > Polyplacophora > Lepidopleurida > Hanleyidae > Hanleya > Hanleya hanleyi. The sequence goes on from JAVTVY010053516.1 coordinate 7,493, forward strand.
GACTATCTCACTCATGACCATCCTGACATGTTCAGCCACAACTCACCAGTCTGTGACCAAGATTGTAACATACATTGGTCATTATACCGGACCCCGCGAGAAATTGTCTGTGATATATTTTTAAATGTTTCTTTTAAAATATAAAAACATCGTTCTAAATTTTAACATGAACAGAATTGGGCCAGCTTGAGAGCCCCGCCCCCGAAATTCGCTGTGATTGTCTTGAAAGGAATGTCCTATTTCTTCCCGTTATACCTTGATGAAAGCGTGTAGGAAGGCCAGGCTACCTGGACAGGCGGATCAATATTAGTGATATTTTAGACAAGATGTGCTGCGCTTACTTACTACAAATTATGTTAGTCGTTTTTTGTGGTTGATGAATCAGTGACAACAACACAAAAATCGAGTTTTCAAATCTCAAAATACGTCCATCCTTGCAATAGACACGGAATCATGTAATCAAATGCCCCTTTCAGGTCGTTTTCAACTTGCATAGACTTTTAGGTTTGGAGTGATATGCAAGAGGTGAGATAAACTGACACCCAACATTCACACCCGAGAAGACGGTGGAGTCTCGGACGTAGGTTTAGCATCCCAGCCGTGCTTTTATTGCAGCTGTTCATGTGGGATATCCACACGGCCACCAGCACCGGCTTAAGCGGAATTAGATACGCTAGCTCGGGAGCTGTGATGACAGACCAGCTCAAACAGCTCATTGAGCTGACGGCCGTTTGATCGACGTCCGCCGGGTTTGCATTCCGCTGTTCTGATTAGATTGAATTATGCAGTACTGCTACCTTGAACAAATGCATTTATTATAAAGCCGCTTACCGACAAACTGCACGTTGTCCAGGAGAGAATGTGCTCGGGAATAGCGTTTGATGGTGGTACCGCTTACAGTGGACACTCGTTCTAACCAAAAGGCATGAACAATGATTACGGCCATGCATTCACAAATTATCATCATTGTAGTGTAAGAATGGTCAGGTTGAGCAAATAGATCCAAGGAAGGTCATTCAGACCGACCGATGAAAATATAATACAAGTTAGCTTGCAAATTGTTTAGGTATTGTGTTAGTCACCGCTGCCCTATGGTTGTACGAGCATACTTGTGCACTAGTGCCAGAAAATAAATTATTAAATAATCTATTGAGGAAAATAGTACAATAAGTTCATCACGGTCCATGGGGTATATATTAAGTACACTAGCTATCTCCCTTATCTGACGATCGGTTATCTTTGCAACCAGTTGAAGCAGGTTATTTATATTTGCACATATACCTTTCAGGTTGCAACAACTATTCATCTGAATAGATTTGCTCATTTGAAGCTACAATCCGCCTTCGCAGTTTGCGGACCCACGATTGTGATTTGAACTTCCGACAAATTAACTATGTTGTGTCTCGAAAAGATGAAAGGGAATGTATGGTGCTTTTCAAAATATATTCGTGCGAAAAAGCTAGGCTACCAGCATGCAAGCACGTTCGTGTTGTAAAATGTTCAGACAGAGTGAGACTATCCTTTAGACAGAGTATGCAGACAGTGAAGAGAGGTACATGTAATCATAACGTCGTGGATTAAAGCATTCCTAATTTTAACAATTTGCAAAATATAAAGTAGTGTACAGCACAGTTCGAATTATGTCATGAAATAAACACGAGAAAATTGCAAATTTGAGTGAAATATTGGCCTAATCTCTTGAGGACAAAACTATACAAGTTGATGACCAGCTCTTCGTCTGCTCCGATTACAAGCTAGAAGGTAAATTACCCATCCTGGGATTAATTACAAGCGTCTAGTCCGTCATTCATAATTCAGCCGTCGTCCATTAAAGAATATCCGCGTCCATAATCCAAAGACCTATTCCATATAACAGTATTAGCACCAAATTCAAAAAGACAATCATAGTATACATAAACATTGGCTAGTTTCCTGCAAGAGAGAAGCGGTCAACAGTTTTCAATGATGCCGACAAGACATCATGATGTTCCAAAATATAAAATCCGTATCGCTGATCAGTATTCTTAATCCATAATAATCGTTGTAAATCGTCATCTAGAGTATGATGTATCTCAGTTACGCTTTGATTGTAACTGTTCATATGAGCACCATGAAGATCTTGAAGTACATGGGTTCATACGGCCCCTAGCACCGGGTTAAGCGGAATTAGACACAAGTTACGAAACGTAGCGCAATAGATCTTTCACGCTGCGTTCGTATTTTGCTATCAGCATGCGATATGTATCGCCAAATTTGAGAAACTCTGAGTGGAGGCGCTTGGTGGAATAGCCCTGTTTTATGAGCTGATATTCTGGTTTGCATGGCCAAGCAACATTGCTTTCAGACATGTAGTGTAACGGATACAAAAAGTTGCGAAATTCTCCAATTTTTGCGCGATGAAATTGAAAATAAAATTATTATCCAGAATCGTATCCATGTGAATAAACAAATCAGTGTGCAAAGCAGAACAATTCTGTCGTTGCCCGAATGTGGAAAATATATATGCTAAAACTAAATTCCATTATTTTCTCATAGACATGTCGACATATCGATAGCCGAAGATCTAGTGAACGACAGTGTAATATTGAATAACGTACTAGATGTCTGTATCGAAACATTAACATAATTAAATTTGGAATTTGGTCCATCCGCCCATCTCTCTGCGCATCAATTCAGCGTCGATAATGAAACATCCGTAAATAATAATGATAATGCATCCGTAAAATTTCACAGCAGGCAGCATAGACGCCTTGCCAGTCGTCTGAAAATGGCACTATTCGTCATGTTTTCTTCCCATAGTGCAATGCGAGCCACGAGTAAACTTTTGCCTCACGCATGCTCTAAGTTTAGGCACGGACTGAAAATTGCTGAAAAAAGGTTATTTCAAAGGATGTTTTACGTGGTTTCTTCAGACCTCTTTCACTCTAGAACAGTTCAGTGATATTTCAGGCCGTGTCAGCTTCTGTCACTGTCTATAAACAAACTTATGACGGTGAATTTCCCGAGGCCAATGTTGAAGGTATTGCTGTATCCGAATCTTGCTCCTGAGAAAGGGGCAATAACTCTTCATTTTTGTCACTTTCAGACGACCGGCAAGTCGTATATTGCATTTTTTCTTATACATGGATTGTTTTTACATACAGATTTTGTGGATTCGCGAGCATAATTACCTGATAAGCTAATGTTTTTTAACAAAAAAACGCAACATTAAAAAGGGCGGTGGAAAACGATGGCGGAGTACTAACAAGAAGTAATATGACCCCACAGACAAATATACTGACTGTATTTTTCTAAAAACATCACAAGAACCTAAAGTGATCCCTGTGATGATTTGTATCCCAGACACACTTTGATTGTAGCTGTTCATGTTGGCATATTGAATTGACCACACGGCCCCTAGCACAGACTTGAACAGTACTAGATACAAATATTTCAGAGCCACGATATACAGAATATCTTGTATGGTTACAGATGTTGGGGAATTCAATTGAACTTTATTGTATCATAAAAACAATTAACGTGTCCATTAAGGACTGGGTGCAATAAACTCAAACAACTTGCAAGATATGAAGTTGACCAGGCAGATAAAATCTAGAGTATAGTGATAAAAATAGTTTGTGACTGTGACGAGCTTGATATAGATCTTTACCAAACCGGGTCCAACATGACTAGACCTTATTACCTGTATATATAGCACAATATTAAGTGCCTTATCCTGCCTATAAATACACCATCAGGGAACAATAATAATGATGGACAGATGGTTGTCTATCTTATGTTTCTGGTACCGTATGATATCGATGTGACGCAATATTTGCATCGCCGTATCATAAGTGAAATACAACCATACACTTTTCGTGAAAGGAAAAGCGTTTATTCTTACACATGCCCCCCCCCCCATTCAACGAGGGAAATGAGTGAGTTAGTGAGTAGTATGTAGCGTCGCTTTCAACAATATTTCAGTCATATCCCGAAGAGCCAACAAGGCAACACCCAACCAAGTTGCGTTTAAAGATGCAAATATATGAAGCAACATGGAACCAGATATCCACCATCAACCCCGTCTGAGGACAGCACACAAGACATAGACAGAACGCTTACGTTGGTGCAATAAGGACAAGTGTAGTTACAGTGCTAAATATCACATTATCAAGTTCCTGTTGTTTCTCAGCAGATATATTGAAACAAGAGGAACCCGTGCCCACCAGGCATCCACAAACCCCCCGCTCCATGACGGGGAGGGGAGCTCTCGAGTTATTAGCGACATATACCCGTTTATAGCTTAATTAGGTACGAATTTGAAATCATAAATAATAAATAAATTTGTATAATCTCCATTGGATATTGATGTCCCCCGAATGGGCGATCTTCCATCCTTGATATCGGCCACTCTCATTTGTGAAAATGTTGGTGATTACTTATATTGCATGTTACACGTATGCTTGATTCGATTCTATAATTCGTATAATGTCAAACGAGGAAAGTATTTTAGCTATTGAAAAGAAAAACGAGCAGACACTATTGACAAACCAGGCAGATATTTTAATGATTGACGGGGAATTACCTCAAGGACAACGACTGCCTATTGAATCTCAGATATGGCAGTTATATTTAAATTCCCTTCTCTTCCATTTAGTAATGAACCTGTTATTCCTTGACTTACAGTTTTCCTTCGACGTCATCGGTTCGCTTGTGAAACAAAACAAATTAATATAGACGTGTGTTCGCACAGAAGGCCTACGTTTCTTTCGCTTTGTTGATTCACAATTAGCAATCCTTCTTGGATGTTTCTCTCTTTCTCGTTTTATTTTCCGATAAACATGTAAACTACGTGGCGCGGTTTTGGCTCCCATTAGGTGAGGATGAATTGCCAGAAATGAAATGTTACGAATGAAATATTTCTAGCTCGGCATATATTACAATAATTTGTTGAATAATGAGAATAACAATGAAATTGAGTATTGTGATTCCACAAAATCAGACTATTTGTAAAGGTTTTGTTCAAAATCGTTGAGTTTGAAGTAAAAGCGTCTATTTCTTTCTGTGTGCCGACGAAATCGACAAAATCCAGAAGAATTTCGTGCACAATACTCAGTGATTTGAGATATCTATGAAACAAAGATGGTTCTGGTTCTGGTCGATCTTCATATGTTTACAGTGTTTGCAACGCCAAATCAACGACTTTGCGCAAACACCCAACTTCCCGGCCCTGCGACTCCTGAATCATAAGATTCAGCGCCTTATAATTATTATGTTACACAACAAGATGTTATACTTTAATTCAATCCAAAAACAATATTTAATACTAAATATTTTATTTCTGGCATTCCAGCCCAGATTCATACGGGCCAAAACGTCGCTAAACCACAACACGTCCTTTTTCCAAATGACTGATATTGATAGCCATTGGATCCCAAAATCCGTAATCAGTCGTCGTACAGAAGAAATTCCTTCACCCAAAATCAACCCATAAATGTGTTATCATCTAAATCTTAATATTTACCATCAAATGTTTAATCGATCAGCATTGATATCCACAATACAATGTTGCTATAATTTGAGCTATATTGGATACATTTTGTCTCCTTGATTGATGTAGGCGTCTGATTAGTTCGCACCATGTGTATTGGTGTAATATATAGTGCGTAGTTCGTGTCTAGTGTCGAAATACAGTTCATAGTTGTATTCTATGATCAAATCTTATGTGATATTTATCGCAATTTAATGACCGTATAAAAAAATATAAATTGCTCCCAAGATGAACTAAATTCGGCATGATGGGCAAAGATAAGAAGAACAACCATAGAATATTTAAAGGTTGTTTTGGGTAGAATTCTTGTGATGAAAGCTTTATTTCTTGTGATTATAAATTCAGGGACCATTCAATTGTAACACGGCTGGACTGCCGGCGTGCATAGCTGACTACGATGTTGATGAAACATGCTAGTAAAATTATTTCTTTATCCGAAGTTTATCATTTGAGTGACACGAGATAACACGGCAGATTCTTAGCATTATAACATGTTAACATGGCTGTTGCTTTGCTCAAACTTGAAAACCGCCGTTCTAAGTCCCAGAGGTGCCTGTGCCTTAGCCATTCCCTCACAACCGGAAAGCTCGCAATTACAGCACAGGAGAAAAGACGTCAATTTGTCTGAACATTAGATTACTGCGTGTCGATTTTACTTCCTATGTAATTGAATTACCTAATTAAAAAGTTCGAAACGTGACTGAGTTCTGGTTAGTAGAATGCTACAAGGAATTAAAGTTTCATCTGTACTGAGGGAAGGTACTACAGAATATGCATTGATGGGCCAGTTGCTAATAACATGTTGTTTGATCCGTGAATATAACATGCTGTTCGCATTGATTCTCAACACCACAAACTCATTTGAAAATGTGATTTTGTTCGAGTTGAATTATTTACCTGACGCAAATAGCTGTCATCTCCCATGACAACATCCGCATCAATATATATAATCGTGAATCGTGTATTGTAACTCTTATCCTCCGAATCCAAACAACGCAATGATCTCACACCCGCAGTCTGCGAGTAGCAATGGCATAGTCTCACTGTTAGCTTTACCCCAATCGGACCTGGAAGTGTTTGCAGTGTACCGTTGTCAAAGTAGTGCTAAAAGCCCCTCACCCGTATATAAAATATTTATGTTATCCGTGAGGCCAAGAAACTGAACCTCCCTCACTATATTGCCACGGGAAAACTTCCAGAAATACAAAGATCACATTAACCTCGTCACAGTGAAGTCATATAAACAAGCATTTTTGCCGGATTTTCTGACTGATAATTTTATTCTTCTATTACGCAATTGTCTTCACAAAAAAATACGCACTGAGTTAGAAAATAACTTATCGCGAATAAAATTGTGTTGCGATAATTTAAGGAGAAAAGACTACAAATACGCAGTTCATCAACTACAGCCTGGTCCTTGGTGAAAACAACTCTATTATGGTCACAGTGAGATGAAAGACATACGCACTCACCTACATATTTGTAGTAATAATATCTAGCAATCTATCAATCGTTTAATGGAATGTTAATAGATTGTGAGAAAATGGTGGAAATCTCTAGTCAACGAAATCGAACCGGATATCGTACGTGTATGTACAGAAGAATTTACTTTTACAGCCTGAAAATTCACCCATAAAACATGCAGATAGGGCAAGCACGCGTCACAATGAGCCTTATAATGAAAAACTGAAATAGCACACACAGCTCAAAATCAAGCATGAGCCCCGACATACTTAATATAAAGTAGTATTAACAGTCCTATATAAAAAAGCTCAGCACAATAATACTTTGGATACAACACCTAAAAGTGAGCATACAAACAGCGCAAGACAGTTTCTCGCATGTAGGGATGGCAATAGCCATAACCCAATATGAGACAACTGCTCAATACCGGAAACATTTGGATAGATATACAAAATCGTCTGGCAGAGAGAAACTTCGTATATTAGAATACAGATGCAGTTACACGGATTTACTTCAATATCGTCAAACTATTCCGATATAGCAATAATTTCTCATTGGTAACGTTCAATAGTAGGCTTAGTTCCAGCTACAAGGAAGCACAGCAGGATACCCGACATCAACAGTGAATTTGTCTCAATATAAATTATTGGAACGATAACAGTTAGAGTGATTATATCTATTCATTTGCCTTGGTGAATCTTCTTTCACTAAAGAGGACTCCCCAAGCGTACGCAATATGATACAGGTAGTCAAAAGTATAAAGTCTATATTTGGGATTCATATACGTTCAATACATAATGGCCCTTAATTCAGGCTGAGGATGAACGTTTGGTTAACCGGTCTTTCTGAATTCACGATGATTATTGTGCTGCCTGATATAATTTTGTGGGTGATCCATTCCTGTCGGAGACTATTATGATGCGAGTGGTTTGGCTCCGATCGATCTGCATCCACTGACACATCAAAATGTGTGGCTTTTACCTCCAGTGTCACACAGGTTTCATATCTCTGTAGTAAATGATTTCTTCGCTCTAATGGTTGGCCTTATAAAACAGGGCTATTCCACCAAACGCCTCCACTCAAAGTTTCTCAAATTTGGAGATACATATCGCATGCTGATTGCAAAATACGAACGTAGCGTGCAAGATTTATGGCGCTACGTTTCGTAACTTGTGTCTAATTCCGCTTAACCCGGGGCTAGGGGCCGTACGAACCCATGTACTTCAAGATCCTCATGGTACTAATATGGTTTCATATCTCTGTAGTAAATGATTTCTTCGCTCTAATGGTTGGCCTTATAAAACTTATAAAACAGGGCTATTCCACCAAACGCCTCCACTCAAAGTTTCTCAAATTTGGAGATACATATCGCATGCTGATTGCAAAATACGAACGTAGCGTGCAAGATTTATGGCGCTACGTTTCGTAACTTGTGTCTAATTCCGCTTAACCCGGGGCTAGGGGCCGTACGAACCCATGTACTTCAAGATCCTCATGGTACTAATATGAACAGTCACAATCAAAGCGTGACTGAGATACATCATTCTCTAGATGACGACTTTACAACTAATATTATGGATTAAGAATACTGATCAGCGATACGGATTTGATATTTTTGGAACATCATGATGTCTTGCCGGCATCATTGAAAACTGTCGACCGCTTCTCTCTTGCAGGAAACAAGCCTATGTTTATGTATACTATGATTGTCTTTTTTAATTTGGTGCTAAAACTGTTGTATGGAATATGGAATAGGTCTTTGGATTATGGACGCGGATATTCTCTAATGGACGACGCCTGAATTATGAATGACGGACTAGACGCTTGTAATTACTTAGTCAGACAACACAATTTGGCTTCCCCTGCAATTGCTTTGAAACGAACTCGAATGATTTTGTAGGTATATCAAAACGGTTCGAATTCACCACACAGTGGGTATCAACTGCCTTAAGGTCGAGACTTGTACTTGTGAAGAAATTCTTGGAAATTACATGAAACATCTCGTATCGGAAAGCTTTGCCAAACAATAATTAAACAAATATTTACATCCGACTCGATACGTTGCAATGACATTCAATCCAATTTAATAGAAATCAACATTGGAATTCAATGGCTGGGATACAAAAAAAAACCCCCACAGGGATCACTTTTTGGTTCTTGTAGTGTTTTTAGAAATATAGTCAGTATATTTGTCGGTGGAGTCATATCACTTCTTGTCAGTACTCCGGCAACGTTTTTCACCACTCCTGTAAACATTACGTTTAATTGTTGCCTGTATATGGTGAGATGCTGCTGGAGGACGTTTTGTTTGCCCTTCGCACAAATCATTGTGACTATAGATTTGAAAGTTGTAAACATGATGGAGAATGAAGCGCTTGGTCGACGTTGGGCTTCACAGGTATTTGTTCTGCATACGAACTTGCATTCAATAATACTTTCTGGTCTGGGACATTTTGTTGCTATCTGGCGGTCACATAGTTCATCATTTTCAAACAGACGACTTGATAGGTCTATTACATCATCGCTTTGAAATATTTGTATCTAATACCACTCAAGCCGGGGCTAGTGATCGAGTGCATGTCATTCAATATGCTGAACACCCACAATAAAAGCGTGGCAGGGATACAAATCATCACAGGGATCACTTTTGGTCCTTGTAATGCTTTTAGAACTATGCAGTGAGTATATTATCTGTGGGGTCATATGACTCCTTGTCAGTTCTCCGGCGGCATTTTTCATCACCATTTTAATCTTGCGTTTAATTTCAAGAAATCACATGATATGTGTGTGTGTGCATAATAGGTTATAATTCCAACGGATGGAAACTTACACACAGTCATTCCATTCAAAATTTGACACTTCTAAGTGATTTGATTTGTAGTGATTTTCTTTCATACATATACAATTAAGTTATGTAATCTAATGAATGGCCTGGATGGCCTTCAATTCGATCACCTGACCGAATTGGCTGCCAGATGTTCTTCCTTTATTTGGACGACAGCAGATGCATTGGGCAACTGTCGAAGCCAGTATTGGAGAGTTAGAGGAACCTGTATTCGACCATTGTGAAGGGAAGTCTGCGTAAAGAGAAGATACCTCTGACACGTACATATACTGCCGACTGTAACTGCATGTTACTTGCACAGTAACAATCGATATTAGACAGCGTTGTATAATGACCTCATATTATTCTGTCGATGTGAATATTTTTCGTGTTTCAGTGCTGCAGTCGATAGTTTTTTCCTTTGAAGTCTAGACGCGCGTATATGAGACATTACTGCAATATAAATGGCGTTTACTGGAAGAAATCTGTACCTGATGCAACAGCTGCTTCGCTATTCAAAGAAAGTAATGCAGTCTTTCATTTTATCCATATTGCAGAAGTACGTGTACACTCTCACTCAGTGTATTACTGTTTATTTCTAACTTGTTAGTCCGGTCTTCAGGGGGATTCGGTAGACAGAAAAATAAATGATTGGGTTTTTGATAAAATGAGAGTTTATAACGTAGCCATTCGACCAAGAAGGGTCAGTTTTGTTTTGAGCCCTTGTTTGATTATCAGCTCTAAAGATATTTATATGGGCTAGAGCATTGTCATATCACAGGGAAGTCCTATGCGCAACCGCAAGAAAGTGACTCGGCTCTAATTGATTGCATCGATGGATGACGGTCTCCCTAACTGAGCTTCCTGCAGACTTATGAATGATCACATTCTATATCCTTAATTTCATTTCTTTGATTTTATTATTATTATTATTAGAGATTACGTCAGCTAACATGTCTACACACAGAACATATATAGCGATAGTGAGTCCCCTGTCAGCAGTTTGTTGAGATTTCAACACCATCTATATATATGTATCGATTAGCCAAAATTGAAGAGTTCAATTATAGTTTTATCTATATACTGTCAGGATCGATGCTGAATCACACGCCCTCACAACTAGTACAATCATTCCTGGACTGTATATGTATGTATATCCCATCAGGACGAAGATGAATTAGGTGAGTGTTTCTCTAGTTTATCTCTACCTAATAAACTCTGATTGCAAGCAAGTTAATAGACAATGCTGAGCAGTAAAATTTGTTGTAAATTTCTTTCCCATTGTCTTTTACTTTTGGAACAGTTTTATTTGTGAGATTTCGCGTCTCTGGACTGTGAAGATATATTGACGACCTTCCGCGATCATTCAACCATTTAGCTCTGTGGTTTCATAATTTCTCTCCTAGTTCCATGACTGAAAATTATTTTTGGTATAAGATGCGTATAATCGTGCCTCCTAGTTTACATCATCGGCGTCTTCAGAAGGAGCTGATCAAAAATGATTTATTTTTTGGTGGTTTATTTTGTCGGGAACTTATATTGTCTTTTTACTTCGCTGATACATATTTTGGCGGTTTCGGGGGACCATAAATCTTTTCGTTTGTTGAATTCATCCGATAATCAGTATAAGGAATATTGTCAGACCTCTTGAGTCGATTTTTTTTACTTATTATGCTTGTAATAAAATATTGCGATGGAGTATCATGTTTTATCAGGCGATCGGATGACACCGAAGTCTTATTTTATTGTTCTCTTTTTATTGTTCTGTACATAATAGCAGTACTAGTTAATAAAAAGAGTTTGAAGAAAATCTGCATGATACTAGAAAGGAAGTATCAGTACAGACAACAATGATGTTAGTGGGCAAGCCATAACGCCTGGATGAAAGGAGTAAACTACGCGTGCATAACTTCAGGCACACTTTGAAATTATACTAATATTTAGCGCAAAGAATAATATTAGAATTCATGGTGGAAAAATACGGTCACCTGGAACTTGTCGTTTTCTCATATTTTCAGTAACTCAATGCGTTTTCAGAAGTCAAACGTACATAACCTTCATAATATTAGTAAATTCACATCATAGCTTATTATTTCAGGCTCACTTTCAGACTCATCACTCAACCTTCAGCACAAAGCATACTAATTTAAATCATTAACTAATTGAAGTGGTGAAAATATGAGGTCGCTTGAATTTTTTCCATATCTTTTGTCTAACATAGGTCATTTGTAGGAGCCCAAAGTACGTATTTGTGAGATTCTGGCACGATCTACAAAGCATAATAGTTACATATTGGTATTCTCGCAAGAGATGTTTGTCTTGGTATGGATAAATATATCAACGTCAACCAAGTTGTTCCTCACGCACGGTGCTTATGTTTAATACTCAATCCTGGGATCACTCCCTCGAGAGACAAGGATAACAGATGTTCAAATTCATATGGCATGTTAACGCGAGGTGCAGTTAACTAGTATGCATATGGTTTAAAATCCACACGCCTACGTCCGGCTTGATTATTTCCTTCCGGTATGTTCTCTAATATATAGGGACATCATAATATAATTATTATACATATGCGGATATCTTTCGCCAGAGTCAATATATCTTGCCCGTCTTTATTTAACGTTAGTGTACATAACTGCTCGATATGTAATTTACTATCGTGATGGAAGTATCCCGATACTATATGCAATCATAAGAGTGTGCCAAAATTAGCAACGCAAAAATACAAAATTTTCAAGAAAATAAGATAAAAAATCAAAGCTGAACTTTGTTAAGTGAATTTTAGTCATTCCATGTTGTTGACCGTCTTAATTTACCCCACGGGGCCAATTTACAGCAAGATTGATCGGGCATTGATTGTTTATAACATATATATTTCAGGTTTATCTCTCATTTTACCATTTTAGTTCGAGCTTTCATGATGAAAGCTATTTTTCTGACAGAACGCACACTTTGGTTATGTTTCAAATTCATCCATTCAGAGTGCAATTAAAACGATAAGACCAAGAAAACTATGTTGTACTGGTGTGCAGCGAAAACTTAATTTAAGGCCTTTTGCAAAATCAGCAATAGGATTACGATCAGGAGATTCTAATTCCCCACTCACAGATCTTACGAGATACTATATGATAAATCGATTCGTGTTAGACAGTTATTTCATATAACGAATATTATTAAGTATTCAAACAGGCTATATACACATATGAATCAACCATTTAATTAGGGAGAAATTACATCATTCGACTAGTCTGATATGTTCTAATATTTGATATGCCATCAGAATGAATGGATTTGAAAACTAAGCAAATTTTATTGTTTGGTATTGAATCCCCAAGGTAATATGATAATATTGATATTTCATTCCATTTGTGTGACGGATGCTATACCTGGTGCGATTAATCTAGACAATATGGGAGCATTAGACAGAGTCAACAGCAGATTTATCTCCTGTTCTATGGTTTCGTGCAGTAGCTGGACTATATTTGCAAAAGGCTGAGACGTTTAAGGGGAAAGGCGAGGAGTTTAAAGTAAATTGCACCGGCTCGTCTGATATATTACAATGCATGGAAAATCAACATAGCAGTAGGCTTCAAATAGTAAAACCAATCCATAGTCGTAAACTGTCCCCTCCAACAAAAATACACACTTCTCGGAAAGAGTTATGTCTATAGTGACGTATTACCATATACGGTAAGCAGTGTTTCATTAGAAATTGATCGTTCAATTATAGGATAGGATGTAAACACAGGTGCCAGGTCAACATTATCAGGCAGTAGCTCTTTATGGTCTATTTATTCTTCATCGTGTCTAGGATATCAAGACCACTTTCCCTAAGCTGTCAAGCTCTCATCTCCATAGTCCCTATCAATAATAAACAAACAATCAAGCTAAAACTACTGAGATTTACCAATGATTTGAGCTATATGTACTTATCTAAAGCTTTCTAATGATACTATCCTGTCAAATCCACTTGCAAGTTTATGCCTCTTTGGCCAAAGGCTGGTTTGGATCCAAAAAGGAGTGGTGAAGTGGGTGGTTTGGCGAAAAGATATTCTTCAGTCTGTGCTAACTGAATTATTCTCGCATAGATATGTATATATTCCATCTGTCCAAATGTTATCAAATTGTAAATTTGTTACATAAACGTTGTTTTTTTTGGGGGGGGTCAAACATGAATCGATGATTATTTTATTATTACTTCGTTTGTGACACTTTCCTGTAGCTCGTAAAGCACAGAATGGGAACTGCGTAGCAGACAAACGTCTAGGGTTATGTATTATGTTATGGACGCGGATATTCTCTAATGGACGACGGCTGGATTATGAATGACGGACTAGACGCTTGTAATTGAATATTTCCTTTCCGTTGAGGGCTGCCTACTCAGAGGACTTACTGACAACCAGGTTAGAATTAATAATGCATGGTGTCTTTGAACTAGTTGGAATTCGATAACAACATCAGAGCGAGTCTGGTGTGGGATTTTCCATTAGATGCGCTTAGGGAACTATAGCCTTGAAAAAATAAATATATATGATCTACAAAACATTCCATACTCGAAAGACAACCTGTGCCGAATTCCCATCATTTGTTGATCGTCCACGATGGCTTGTTGGTTACATGTTCCTTGACATTGGGGACATGCTCCTGCAAAAAAGGGATTGTGACACTCGAGTAAGTTCATTTCAAGTTTGTTTAGCAAGCCAGGGCACAAATTGCGATATATATCACATATTAAATCTATAGTGAAATGATTATGGGTGGATCTCTCTGGCAAAACGATTTAAATTGCCTTGTTGGTTTCAAAGCCAAACCGAAATGTTATTATATAAGGATCCGTTAAAGCTAACGATCACTGATTTAGGGTTATTTGTTTCATGAATATTGTGCATTATATAAATGTTTGATTAGTGTCTGGGTGAAATTATACCATTTAAACTGTTATGACTGCTGTACTATCATTGCCACCAAATAATGAGACAACAATGCAGATTTAAGATAACAAAATGTTCAACCAGTTCCTTTACAACGTATGACCTCTCGCCCTGGATCAGAAATATACGAATCTAAATCAATGGTTTGAATAGACATATTTGATGAGCAGCCTACACAGTACATGTACGTATGGCCATGTACACGCATAAATACTCTTCAGCGACCAGTCTTTGTCTTCTCTTAACTTCCGTGAAGATCCGCACACGTAGACCTCCTACACCAATCTAAATTGATCTCTAACAAAAATATTCAGCTTCTGATGTTCTCTTTCCAGCACGCCTCTGAATCGAGTAATCGAAATTCGTACGGCGGTGTATTCGATTCAGACAACGATATTTGTTCTATCTATTTAGGCTGCCATTGACTTGAGCGTTATATTCCATGTAATCACTGGGAACTACAATGTACTGCATTAAATTCACCTTGCATCAAACAGCATCTGAGTCAGTGAAATGGTACAATGTATTTAGAATTTGATGGCAGCGAAATCAGATATACAGCTTTCAGGATAATAGAAACAACGATCAAATTAATCCATATTCCTGTCAAATAAAAAACTGTTATCTATATAAAGGAGACATATCAAACTGATCGTCTATAGGCATATATCTTTTTGGGGCGTTAATAAACACTGTGAGTTTGTAGTTAGAATAGAATGGGGATGTTTATGTAAAATTATTGCGCATGTTGGCATGTATTTAATCAAGCAAGTAGGCAACAGCTGAGTGGAAAAGGAAATAACCTTACCTCACATTACTAAGCGTAAAAGACGGATAAATAGATCACACGTTTCCTTTATCCCCTTTAGTACATATATAAATCAATCAATCGGGAAAAGTGAATATTTGCTTGCAACCGTAACTCACTCATTCCGCTAATAGGTTGATAGTGCGAGTATATAAGATGCTGGACAATTGCACCGGAGTTAACTTCACAGGAAACGACCAGAATAACGTATTTAACTGCATGCTCCGATATAAACGAATGTCGATGGTTAGATAAATAGTGTATTTTTCATCATTTCTCAGCATCTCAAGTACACGTTACATAACAACATGTTGCTATATGTTATTGACACTGCTTGATGCGCGATGTAAATTAAGGTCATTAATATGGTTTGCTCTTGTCCATATTCAACTTCTCTGATGGGTTTTTACTTTTGTCATTCTATCGTCCGTTTGGTGGATCCTGCAGGCGGTTCCTAATTCCGCCGTAGTTATGCTCGACTGTCGGTGTTCTAACATATCAATACGAGATAAATGTAATATGTAAAGAAATGTCAATCAATATAGTTCGTTGACGACAGGATATATATTCTAACTTCTGTCGTGACCGAAATACTGCTGAACGCGACGTTAAGCCCTAACCCAGTCACACACTCTACCTTCAAGTATCTTTCGACTACAGGTAAAAATGAACTAATCCACCCATTCAGCCTGTCGAGCAACATTCGTACCCTGAATGTATCGGACTATGGGACAGGCTAGCCCTAAGATTGGTTGACATTCAGATAAAGTGCTAGTGACTGAATATCGGTGAGAGTCCAAAATATTGTCGGTAAATTTCACGTAAATGATCCACGTCATTAACGCGCGCTGGTAATATTTACCGTCAGTTGAATTCCAGTAGTGTCGTTAACGCGAAACTAATAAAATCGGGCACCTTGTTTTATTGAAATTTGTACTGGATAACGCCATGTTGTTATACCGTCTAAGTGATCACTGGCCTGTTGCGATGAAACAGAATGTCCGGAGACTATTGGCCTGATTTTAGTAAAATAGAGATGTTTCAATGAAATCATGTCATTTAACATTGTGAGGTACAAGGAAAATATTTACTTCCTTCTAATCTACTTACTTTCGGAACGAACTGCACAAGCGTGTCAGAACAGAATGATTATCCATTCGTGCGCCTGTTAATTAGATACAGTCATCCTATTAAGAACATTTTCCTATATATAATTCGATGGTAAGATTACTGCCTCCCGGTTTTCGGATCTGTTGTCCTTACGGTCTGTCTTAGAAACATGCCATATCAGACATTCAGTAGGCGACCGTCGTCTATAAAGGATGTCTGAGGCAAAATCGATACATGTAACCATATGTAGAAAATCAAAGATTGATTCTGATTCTAATGGAACACATGTAATCTTTATAACGCCAGACATAACGCGCTGTTTGTAACCAATTTTCAATGATATCAGAATGCACCACGACGTCTCTATCAAATCTATACTATTGATAATACGGACAAGGACTGTTCTGATTGCAAGAAATGCATTATATTATTACCAAAGAAGAAAATTCCTGATCTCATTGCTGACAGAACGAATGCGACAAAATAATTGAATGACTCAAACCACTGTGTAAACAACTTGCTTAAACGGGAATGTGATATGATGTGCCTATTAATGATTTTGTTCTTGTCCCTGATAGAAAGGAGGTATGTGGCATGTCAGAAAAACCATGTGAACATCTAGAAATAAATTACTGAACATTCAGAAATCCTATTGCAATTTTAGGGGAATTACATACAATCTGTTAGATGTTGTAGTATAGGCGGATCCGATCAGCCGTCTTGCACCAAGAATTTCCCTGATAATAATCGGAAAACCTTGTTGATACTACAGTTGGCACCAGTACTAAATAAGCACTATGGCGTGACCTCATCAAATGCTTACTATGACGTTGGTAATGTCACACCCCTACGCGATAACGCTAATGTGTGTGAACGAAGAACCTAGATTCTTAATTTATGACCGCACGAATTCG
>JAVTVY010053517.1:0-27266 GCA_036873755.1 Hanleya hanleyi
CACCTCACATGTCTGATCATGTCTGATACTGCAGTATTGTCTGTATGATTAATGTAATCTAGATGTTCCAACACTGGGTCCTCAATCTCCAACCATTCACCTCACATGTCTGATCATGTCTGATACTGCAGTATTGTCTGTATGATTAATGTAATCTAGATGTTCCAACACTGGGTCCTCAGTCTCCAACCATTCACCTCACATGTCTGATCATGTCTGATACTGCAGTATTGTCTGTATGATTAATGTAATCTAGATGTTCCAACACTGGGTCCTCAATCTCCAACCATTCACCTCACATGTCTGATACTGCAGTATTGTCTGTATGATTAATGTAATCTAGATGTTCCAACACTGGGTCCTCAGTCTCCAACCATTCACTTCACATGTCTGATCATGTCTGATACTGCAGTATTATCTGTATGATTAATGTAATCTAGATGTTCCAACACTGGGTCCTCAGTCTCCAACCATTCACCTCACATGTCTGATCATGTCTGATACTGCAGTATTGTCTGTATGAATAATGTAATCTAGATGTTCCAACACTGGGTCCTCAGTCTCCAACCATTCACCTCACATGTCTGATCATGTCTGACACTGCAGTATTGTCTGTATGATTAATGTAATCTGGATGTTCCAACACTGGGTCCTCAGTCTCCAACCATTCACCACACATGTCTGATCATGTCTGATACTGCAGTATTATCTGTATGATTAATGTAATCTAGATGTTCCAACACTGGGTCCTCAGTCTCCAACCATTCACCTCACATGTCTGATCATGTCTGATACTGCAGTATGTCTGTATGATTAATGTAATCAGATGTTCCAACACTGGGTCCTCAGTCTCCAACCATTCACCTCACATAATGATCATGTCTGATACTGCAGTATTGTCTGTATGATTAATGTAATCTAGATGTTCCAACACTGGGTCCTCAGTCTCCAACCATTCTCCTCATGTCTGATCATGTCTGATACTACAGTATTGTCTGTATGATTAATGTAAATCTAGATGTTCCAACACTGAATTCCCACCAGTCTCCAACCATTCACCTCACATGTCTGGTCATGTCTGATACTGCAGTATTGTCTGTATGATTGATGTAAATCCACCGGAAGATGTTCCAACACTGGGTCCTCAGTCTACCAACCAGTCACCTCACATGTCTGATACTGCAGTATTGTCTGTATGATTAATGTAATCTAGATGTTCCAGCACTGGGTCCTCAGTCTCCAACCATTCACCTCACATGTCTGATCATGTCTGATACTGCAGTATTGTCTGTATGATTGTATAATCTAGATGTTCCAACACTGGATCCTCAGTCTCCAACCATTCACCTCACATGTCTGATCATGTCTGATACTGCAGTATTATCTGTATGATTAATGTAATCTAGATGTTCCAACACTGGGTCCTCAGTCTCCAACCAGTCACCTCACATGTCTGATCATGTCTGATACTGCAGTGTTGTCTGTATGATTAATGTAATCTAGATGTTCCAACACTGGGTCCTCAGTCTCCAACCATTCACCTCACATGTCTGATCATGTCTGATACTGCAGTATTGTCTGTATGATTAATGTAATCTAGATGTTCCAACACTGGGTCCTCAGTCTCCAACCATTCACCTCACATGTCTGATCATGTCTGATACTGCAGTATTATCTGTATGATTAATGTAATCTAGATGTTCCAACACTGGGTCCTCAGTCTCCAACCATTCACCTCACATGTCTGATCATGTCTGATACTGCAGTATTGTCTGTATGATTAATGTAATCTAGATGTTCCAACACTGGGTCCTCAGTCTCCAACCATTCTCCTCACATGTCTGATACTGCAGTATTGTCTGTATGATTAATGTAATCTAGATGTTCCAACACTGGGTCCTCAGTCTCCAACCATTCACCTCACATGTCTGGTCATGTCTGATACTGCAGTATTGTCTGTATGATTGATGTAATCTAGATGTTCCAACACTGGGTCCTCAGTCTCCAACCAGTCACCTCACATGTCTGATACTGCAGTATTGTCTGTATGATTAATGTAATCTAGATGTTCCAACACTGGGTCCTCAGTCTCCAACCATTCACCTCACATGTCTGATCATGTCTGATACTGCAGTATTGTCTGTATGATTAATGTAATCTAGATGTTCCAACACTGGGTCCTCAGTCTCCAACCATTCTCCTCACATGTCTGATCATGTCTGATACTGCAGTATTGTCTGTATGATTAATGTAATCTAGATGTTCCAACACTGGGTCCTCAGTCTCCAACCATTCACCTCACATGTCTGGTCATGTCTGATACTGCAGTATTGTCTGTATGATTAATGTAATCTAGATGTTCCAACACTGGGTCCTCAGTCTCCAACCATTCACCTCACATGTCTGATCATGTCTGATACTGCAGTATTGTCTGTATGATTAATGTAATCTAGATGTTCCAACACTGGATCCTCAGTCTCCAACCATTCACCTCACATGTCTGATCATGTCTGATACTGCAGTATTGTCTGTATGATTAATGTAATCTAGATGTTCCAACACTGGGTCCTCAGTCTCCAACCATTCACCTCACATGTCTGATCATGTCTGATACTGCAGTATTGTCTGTATGATTAATGTAATCTAGATGTTCCAACACTGGGTCCTCAGTCTCCAACCATTCACCTCACATGTCTGATACTGCAGTATTGTCTGTATGATTAATGTAATCTAGATGTTCCAACACTGGGTCCTCAGTCTCCAACCATTCACCTCACATGTCTGATCATGTCTGATACTGCAGTATTGTCTGTATGATTAATGTAACCTAGATGTTCCAACACTGGGTCCTCAGTCTCCAACCATTCACCTCACATGCCTGATCAAGCCAACAATCTACAACAACCATTGTGTCCTCAAACAGGTTCAATGCCTGAACCATTAGCAGAAAAGTTTTGAACAAGAGAAGTTTCCCATGTTTTATCCTTCTATGTGTACATGTTCTAATGTGAGTGGTGCACCTACACTCACCTGCTGTGGAGAAACACCTGGTAACTTGGTCATCAATTATGGCCTAATGAGAGAAATGGGTAAATATAAAAAAGAAGGGAATTCTGAATTATTCATTTCATTACACGTCATGTTAAGTTGCACAGGGTTTGATTGGTTCGTTGCAAGTGCATGTAATGCATATTCCCTGAACAAATCAACACCACGCACCATCTAGGGACAGTGGGAAATTTAACCCCCATTGCTCCCGTTGAACATAACCCACTAATATTATGTCTTGAATTCATACTACAATACTACATGTACTCCGCTCTCTCACTGTTCCATAAAAATGGAAAAACATGTACGATCTCATGCATTTCAAACTAACACAGAAGTGCAATTTTCATAACTGTCTCACTGAGTGACTATACCTACATGTATGTACACATTAGAAGACCTGAGAATTTAGATTGTATTTATACCTCCACTCCACACTTGGCAAAGTACATTGAATCTGAGATATGGAATTCCCTCTTGAAGGACTCCAGGTTAAGGTGGTAGGGGAGAAAGGGACCCTGCAGTTGAATACCCTGTGTAGCTGAGAGGGCAATGTCCCTGTGGATGAGCTGGTCAGCATCATACACTCCTGGAGGAGAGAACAACACATGTGGTCAGTGCATCTTCTGTCACAGAGGCTTCACATAGCCTTGATCAGGCTTTTGTCTAGAATTTTAATACTTCAATGCATCTCAAAATCTATATTTTCATAGAAGTGCTAAATTAGTATCACCACCATGTTAAACTGTCAAGAATTCTGATATCTTATTTTAGAAAGGTGTGTCAAAGATGGCAGGCCCAGAGCTACATGTACATGGTAGTTCAAAACCTGGCCTAGATATTCAGGTGGTTGACTTGGATGATATTCACATTACATTGACATCATGAAGACATGTTATTGTTACATTGACATATGAAGACATGTTACACTGACATGATATATGAAGACATGTTACATTGACATGATGTATGAAGACATGTGACATATATCATGAAGACATGTTACACTATGATATATGAAGACATGTGACATTGATATCATGAAGGCATGTTACACTGACATGATATATGATAAATGAAGACATGTGACATTGATATCATGAAGGCATGTTACACTGACATGATATATGATAAATGAAGACATGTGACATTGATATCATGAAGGCATGTTACACTGACATGATATATGATAAATGAAGACATGTGACATTGATATCATGAAGGCATGTTACACTGACATGATATATGATAAATGAAGACATGTGACATTGATATCATGGAGACATGTTACATTGGTAATCTTCTAATTGAATCAAACATGACAAACGGTGGAGTAGAGCTTCATGGCAGGACTTCCACTGTCTGGACAAGCTGAAGACATGAGAGAGAGAGAGTGTGTGAATATGATTTAACGTCGCTTTCAACTATATTTCAGTCATATCATGACGTTCGGGTCCTATTCCTTTTCACACCCTGGAACCCCATGGGTGGAACTGAGGACATAATAATAAATAACACTGATACAACCGGATACAGACCATTGTGGTTGTTTGATGTTTTGTTTCGATTCCTTTCCACAATCGTATCTCCATCTTTTCTCTCCTCATCTTCATCCTCCTCCTCCTCCTCCTCACATTCAGAGTCCCGACTTTGGTAACGTTTATTGTATACCTCAATCTTTGTCCGTCCAAACTACAACAATACATGTCAACATTATTATCATATTGATAACCCACATCTTAAACCAACAAACCCATCAATGATGACAGAAAATTCTTATGGTTTCAAACATCCATACACCTTCCCTTGTTCTTGTTACTTTAAACTTCCATCAAACAAGATGAATTCTCATGGTAGATACTTCATGTAGGAAGCTACATGTATTGTCCGAGTCTTTGTGCAGCTGAAAAGGCTGAAGTCTAGACATACATTGTTGTCCCCAGACTTGGCTGTTGTTTGCATTGTCTCATGATGTTACATGGAGTATGAACCATTCTCATGCCGAGCTTGGCTATTTGAACAATAATATAACCAGACCTAACATATGTTCTGAAAAGGAGACCAGATGATAGCTGTCTTGAAGCTGAACAGCACTTCAAGAGAGTCATGGAGAGTGCTAGAAACAAAGCTTTGATACTGAATGTACAATATACAGTAACACATTAAAAGAGTGGAATGTACATGTAGTTTGAAAAGCTGGCTGTCCCGATTGTCTTTGGGGTGACAGCCTATGAGGCGCCGTTTGTCACTTTCTGACTTAATCTATTTATTTATAAATATCTGGTATTTATCAGCCAGATATATAAATCCGTTAAACATGAAGGTGAAATTAACACTGGTTTTAGTAAATTTTAAATCCTATATCAGCGAAAATAATGCGTGAAAGATTTATAAATACCTATTTTAGATGGCTAGATATATATATATCTCTAGTTACGTTATTTTTTTGGATATAAATTTATTCGATATCCTCGATCAACGATCACGTATTTATATATTCGACGAAACGTATCTTGCTGATATATATATATTTCAAATTGTGTTGTTGGAGATATATATATCCTGTCATCGCCAAAGTTCTGATATATAAATCTTGAACTGAGAAAGTTGTGGATATATATATCCTAGTGAAACATGCTAATGAGCTGCGATACGTATTACCCCCAAACCGCTGATGTCACCCGAAACTCTCCAAGTCTTATCTTTATACTGGGCTGGCACGTGTCATGGGTGGGCGAACACTGAACAGTCTTTCCACAGAGTCCCGTTGTGTTGTAAACTGGCACTAATATGTGAACCATCTATCAATGTTATAGGGGAAATTTCTTTAGGCAGTTCTTGTACTCCCATCATGGAGTAATAATAAATTCTATGCTCCCATGATGCAGTCAACAAGTTTAATCCAATGATATTTTACTACAGGTAAAACGAAGATAGAACGATTTCAGATAAGGCATATAATCATGCTGTCTAATTTTTATAAAGAAATGAATATTTTACTTTTGATTTTCGTTTTCGGTAATTTCGGAAATTGAAATATAGAAGTGGTAAGTTCTGCTTAATTGGTGTTTGATTTTTCACTTTGACAAGTCAAACATAAGCGAAAACTTAAAGTTCATTTTTTTTAAATTGTGGTTTTCCGACTTTTTGAAAAGACCAAGATGATGTAAAGATAGCATGGCTTTTACCTGAAAACCCCCCCCTTCCTGTTACGTTTATGTTTGTGTCATTAGCACAGACAACAATAAGGATATAAGCCTACCGCAATATCAGTTCAGTCAAAATGACGTAGGGTATGAGGCGCCGTTTGTCACTTTCTGATTTAATTTATTTATTTATATATATTTGGTATTTGGCAGATTCCACGATAACCTGGTCCACTAACACACATTTCCGTCAATCATTGACGGAAATGACATTTGCAACACCTATAAATTCAAAAATATCGTTAATAAACAATGTGCCCTGTATCTTACTATCTTAAACTTGTCAATGAATTGCATAAGATGAAAATAAACAGGAACCCCTATGAATTCCATGTACAGTATTCAATTTAGCGGGACAAAACAAAAATGACATCTGCAACATTTTTGTTAACTATGTCATTTTTCCGTCAAAATCTATTTTGTATATTTACAAGAAATTTCTTGTAAAACAAGCACTTTGCATATGCTCAGTGGAATTAGGCCAATTGTATTGATGTATCTGTACCATTGTCAGTGTATGACATCACCCATGCTGTAATACAGGGTCTTTTAAAATTTTTGCTAATGTCATTTCCGTCACGGGAGTTGGATGGAAATGACATTAGCAACATTTTTTAAATGCTCATAGTATCCATGTATTGGTATTTAACACACTGGCAATGGTACAGATATCTTAATAAGGTCAAGCTAGTATCACTGTAAATCTTTTTTTGAATAAATTAGTTGACATTTGATTTGTGGTGATTATTGTAAAAAAAGTACGATGGACAAATGACATTAGAACAAGTGACATTAGCAACATTTACATTTCTGTCTGTCTATTATACTGCAGACAAGAAATACACCGGATAAGACTGTCTCTCTACAGGGTAAAATGGTTACACAACTTTGCTGGGTTTAGCAAACATGTACATGACAAGGAGTTAGTTTTTTAGTATTTTGAACGTTGCTAATGTCATTTTTCAGTTGGACGGAGAATTTGACGGAAAAGTGGACTAGGTTATCGTGGAATCTGCCATTTATCAACCGGATATATAAATCCGTTAAATATGGATATGAAATAAACACTGAGTTTGGTAAAATTTAAATCCTATATCAGCGAAAATAATACGTGAAAGATTTATAAATACGTATTTGAAACTATATGAGATATATATATCTCTAGTTATGTTAGTTTGTGGATATAAATTTCTTCAATATATATATATCCTCGATCAACGGTCGCTTATTTATATATCCGATGTAACGTATTTGCTGATATATAAATATTTCAAAATCTGTTGTTGGAGATATATATATACTGTCATCGCCAAAGTTCTGATTTATAAATCCTTAACTGAGAAAGTATTGGATATATATATCCTAAGTAAGATATGCTAATGAGTAACTGGTGACGTCGTCGGTTTTGCTGTGGTTTTAGAAATGACAGGGCAAGAAATGTCAAGTTGTCGAAATTTATGGTCCACTGACAATAAGTTTATGTTTATCCGCCGGGGGAAATGTTTGTACAAAATCTTGATAGTCATATAGTAGATATAGTGGACACGAGTCTCCAACGGCGTTAGTTATCATCAAAGACGGTGCGGCGTTTGCAGTAAACCCTCTAATAATTCAATCGTAAGAAATGAAATATCTCACCAAAAAGTCAGGGCGTGATAAAATTTATTAGAATAGCAAGTTGACAAAATGGCCAGAAATCATGCAGATGAAATATTATTTCTTGGTTATTTCAATGAGTCTAGAGGATTAACAAATTTATTAGACGACTGATTTAAATTGTGTTCATGAAATTAAAGGTTATTGTATTTGGTGATTGAATTATTATAGGATTTTACCTACCCTAGTAAACTCCTTCTGCTGTTAGCCTTGTATACGTTCATGCATGGATTTTCTATCCGCATGTTTTATAAAACGTAACTTAAACTGCTCTTCATGCATAGATTATAATGTGTAAATATTCAATCAGGAGCCTCGACCTAATCGATTTTCCTCTCAAATGACTTTTCGCTGTTTTGGTTTTTGGTTGTAAACAATTTAACAAGATTTTTCGGTATATGTAAAGGTGATATAAAACACAGGAAGGAAGCAATCAGAGATTGCTCAATTGTATGCCTCCCCTTCCACTTTAATCCGACACTACCCCCGCCATTGTTCTGTTCTTTATTGGTTGGTGGAGGCCTAATTTGGATAATTATAAAAATTCTGTTTCAGTCACTTTTTTGCCATGTCTCACATAATACATATTCCAAATATCAAGCAACAAGTGATAATACGATGCTTCGATGCAAGATGGTCGCCAGGGCTTTCGCCAAATCCGAAAATGTGACCTGGTTATGAGACCTACATTCTTTGGGAGTATATTGTGGTGAAATTATGAAGCGATCAGTGAATTTTGTACCCAATTCACTGTTTTTGGGGCAATTTCATACTTCAGGACCTATGTTGTCTGCTTTGGAATGTAGAATAACATATAATATAGCCATTTTCCTGGTTCAAATCAGTTATGGACTGAGATCCAGCTTGGACAAATAAATATATCGCATTCACTTAGGTTTAAACAAAGGGCCATAACTCTTGAAAATATAACCGAAAACAGAGAAACTTCACGCTACACACCTATGGGTCACTGACCACATATCATGCGTATTTCATACTTGTTCATACAATATTAACCGAGATCCAGCCCTACAAATCCCAATTCACAAAGATTTGAAGAAAAAGGGCCATAACTCTTGAAAATATAGGCGAAATGTGGAGAAACTTCACGCTGCACAACTACAGGGCACTGATCACATATCCTGCAAATTTCATAATTGTTCATACAATATTCACCGAGATCCAGCCCGGACAAGTTCCAATTCACAAAGATTTGAAGAAAAAAGGGCCATAACTCTTGAAAATATATGCGAAACGCGGAGAAACTTCACGCTGCACAACTACGGGGCACTGATCACATATCCTGCAAATTTCATAATTGTTCATACAATATTCACCGAGATCCAGCCCGGACAAGTTCCAATTCACAAAGATTTGAAGAAAAAAAGGGCCATAACTCTTGAAAATATAGGCGAAACGCGGAGAAACTTCACGCTGCACAACTACAGGGCACTGATCACATATCCTGCAAATTTCATAATTGTTCATACAATATTCACCGAGATCCAGCCCGGACAAGTTCCAATTCACAAAGATTTGAAGAAAAAAGGGCCATAACTCTTGAAAATATATGCGAAACGCGGAGAAAATTCACGCTGCACAACTACAGGGCACTGATCACACATCCTGCAAATTTCATAATTGTTCATACAATATTCACCGAGATCCAGCCCGGACAAGTTCCAATTCACAAAGATTTGAAGAAAAAAGGGCCATAACTCTTGAAAATATATGCGAAACGCGGAGAAAATTCACGCTGCACAACTACAGGGCACTGACCACACATCCTGCAAATTTCATAATTGTCCATACAATATTAACCGAGATCCAGCCCGGACAAGTCCCAATTCACGGAGAATTCAGGAACAAAGGGCCATAACTCTTGAAAATATAAGCGAAACGTGGAGAAACTTTACGCTGCACAACTGTGGGTCATTGACCACATATCATGCAAATTTCATACTTGTCCATACAATATTAACCAAGATCCAGCCCGGACAAGTCCCATTCACAGAGATTTCAGAAAAAGGGCCATAACTCTTGAAAATTATACCGGAACTCGGAAAAAACTCCACGCTGCACAACTACGAGCCACTGGCCACATTCCATGCAAGTTTCGATCCTGTCCATCAAATATTAACCGAGATATTGCCCGGACAAGAAATTCGGACGGACAGACGGATGGACAGACGGACAGACAAAGCGATCGCTATATGCCCCCCCTCTAGTTAGAGGGGGGGCATAATTAGAAAACTGCTACTATAAAATATATGAGAAGGCCAAAACAAATTTCGACATTTTGTCGCCCGACTATTACGGTAGGCCCCCTACGTCATATTGACTGAACTGATATTGCGGTAGGCTTATATCCTTATTGTTGTCTGTGCTAATGACACAAACATAAACGTAACAGGAAGGGGGGGGGTTTCAGGTAAAAGCCATGCTATCTTTACATCATCTTGGTCTTTTCAAAAAGTCGGAAAACCACAATTTAAAAAAAATGAACTTTAAGTTTTCGCTTATGTTTGACTTGTCAAAGTGAAAAATCAAACACCAATTAAGCAGAACTTACCACTTCTATATTTCAATTTCCGAAATTACCGAAAACGAAAATCAAAAGTAAAATATTCATTTCTTTATAAAAATTAGACAGCATGATTATATGCCTTATCTGAAATCGTTCTATCTTCGTTTTACCTGTAGTAAAATATCATTGTATTAAACTTGTTGACTGCATCATGAGAGCATAGAATTTATTATTACTCCATGATGGGAGTACAAGAACTGCCTAAAGAAATTTCCCCTATAACATTGATAGATGGTTCACATATTAGTGCCAGTTTACAACACAACCCGACTCTGTGGAAAGACTGTTCAGTGTTCGCCCACCCATGACACGTGCCAGGGCAGTATAAAGATAAGACTTGGAGAGTTTCGGGTGACATCAGCGGTTTGGGGGTAATACGTATCGCAGCTCATTAGCATGTTTCACTAGGATATATATATCCACAACTTTCTCAGTTCAAGATTTATATATCAGAACTTTGGCGATGACAGGGTATATATATCTCCAACAACACAATTTGAAATATATATATATCAGCAAGATATGTTTCGTCGAATATATAAATACGTAATCGTTGATCGAGGATATCGAATAAATTTATATCCAAAAAAATAACGTAACTTGAGATATATATATCTAGCCATCTAAAATAGGTATTTATAAATCTTTCACGCATTATTTTCGCTGATATAGGATTTAAAATTTACTAAAACCAGTGTTAATTTCACCTTCATGTTTAACGGATTTATATATCTGGCTGATAAATACCAGATATTTATAAATAAATAGATTAAGTCAGAAAGTGACAAACGGCGCCTCATAGTAGGGGGCCTACCGTAATAGTCGGGCGACAAAATGTCGAAATTTGTTTTGGCCTTCTCATATATTTTATACATTGTAGTAGCAGTTTTCTAATTTTATATCACCTTTACATATACCGAAAAATCTTGTTAAATTGTTTACAACCAAAAACCAAAACAGCGAAAAGTCATTTGAGAGGAAAATCGATTAGGTCGAGGCTCCTGATTGAATATTTACACATTATAATCTACAGTGTATGCATGAAGAGCAGTTTAAGTTACGTTTTATAAAACATGCGGATAGAAAATCCATGCATGAATGTATACAAGGCTAACAGCAGAAGGAGTTTACTAGGGTAGGTAAAATCCTATAATAAATTATAATTCAATCACCAAATACAATAACCTTTAATTTCATGAACACAATTCAAATCAGTCGTCTAATAAATTTGTTAATCCTCTAGACTCATTGAAATAACCAAGAAATAATATTTCATCTGCATGATTTCTGGCCATTTTGTCAACTTGCTATTCTAATAAATTTTATCACGTCCTGACTTTTTGGTGAGATATTTCATTTCTTACGATTGAATTATTAGAGGGTTTACTGCAAACGCCGCACTGTCTTTGATGATAACTAACGCCGTTGGAGACTCGTGTTCACTATATCTACTATATGACTATCAAGATTTTGTACAAACATTTCCCCCGGCGGATAAACATAAACTTATTGTCAGTGGACCATAAATTTCGACAACTTGACATTTCTTGCCCTGGTCATTTATAAACCACAGCAAAACCGACGACGTCACCAGTTACTCATTAGCATATCTTACTTAGGATATATATATCCAATACTTTCTCAGTTAAGGATTTATAAATCAGAACTTTGGCGATGACAGTATATATATATCTCCAACAACAGATTTTGAAATATTTATATATCAGCAAATACGTTACATCGGATATATAAATAAGCGACCGTTGATCGAGGATATTATATTGAAGAAATTTATATCCACAAACTAACATAACTAGAGATATATATATCTCATATACATGTAGTTTCAAATACGTATTTATAAATCTTTCACGTATTATTTTCGCTGATATAGGATTTAAATTTTACTAAACTCAGTGTTTATTTCATATCCATATTTAACGGATTTATATATCCGGTTGATAAATACCAAATATATATAAATAAATAAATTAAATCAGAAAGTGACAAACGGCGCCTCATAACAGCCAACTCATTCCGAAGCAAAAGTTAGAACATGTTTGAACCTTGCTACAAAACGCAAAATACTGATCCATCCCAAACTTGAGATCATATATATACACATGTACATGTAGTTTATCCATTTATTTCACCAGTTGTACCATTAAACCATGTTCAGATGTGTCCAACCACACACTGTGTACAGATCCTTGTCGTTCGATCTTGTTGTTTGACTGAGTATCATGTGGAGTATCATGTGACTGAAATAAACATACGCATATAATGCCCACAGGAATAGGAATCTGTGGAAAATGAATAGACATCATTTTTGGGATGGACACACATGTATGCAGTTAATCCAAGTTCGATATATTATTTTTTAATGTTAAATGGCAACATTTGCAAATTTGCTTATCGTTTTCTGGGGCGGATATGTTATCCAATAATGGCATTGCCAATTTATGTTTCAAATTCTACAATATGTCTCCTATTAAACTCCCTTCTCTTTATAAACACCGGACCTGTGTGTTTTCTGGGTTGAAGCATGTCAAACTGCTCTGACATGTTCCATTTATTAAAGCCTTTCTGATAATGATTAGAGCTATTATCATACAGAGTGATATGAACATCTGACCTTGCCTGTCAAGGACATCTAGTTTTCACACCATTTTCAGCAAATCCAGACACACATCCACAGGACTCAAATAAGACTGTCAATGACTGTCATCAGACTATTTCTAACTGTACGTAGTTCTGATAGTCAATGATGTAGATAGGGACTTGTGACATTGTGAATATGCATGGCATAATTTGATTTTAATTTAACCCCTTGATTCACCATATGCAGGAAGAGGAATACAGAAAACCATTCTCATTTCTATTAGGAGAACGAGTGCTCATTCACCCCCATGGCTCATTCACCCCCATGGGTTCATTTATAGGGATAGAGAGATCGTGTGCCCTTTCCATACTACTCATCGCGCACTACTCATCGTGCATGCGCAGTCGACCCATTCTACTGTAGGGTGCAACCCCAGGTCTCTCGTCTCACCCTATCCCGCGCCACATCTATGCGACCCCCTGTGCAGTGAGTAAAGCGGAGTAGGAGGAGTCGGACATGCCACGGATTATACTAGGGAGATACAATGTTTAGTTATGTGACTGCCAGATGTGGTAACAGAACATCTGGGCTGACAGTACTCACAGTTACCTGCATTGCATACAGACCATTATTTGGGACATGAGAATAAGTCTGACAAGCTAAATGTAATAAGTAAACCACTTATCCTTATGTCACCATTACAGTGTCCAACATGTCTAAGGCAAACACAGCCAGGGTCAACTGGCATATATGTGAGCCATCATAATTTGGATTCAGGGTAGACCAATTGTAGGTCATTCACCCCCCTTTTCCAGGTCATTCATCCTGGTAGGAAAGCAGTACTTCTCAGCAAGTTTTCAAGTGAAAGAATCCTTTCAGTTTCATGTTTAGAAGTGTTACGTCATGAAGTAAAACGATAATAGAAAAAACGTAACAGAAAACTGTTGTGAAATCAAGGATTAACAATCAAATATTTATTTACAATACTAAAATCATACACAAATTAAATAAGGTAAATACAACAAACAAATTTCAAATATAGTCTTACTGTTCAATGCTATACCGGTGTATACTTCACAGTCCGTTTTGACGTGCAAATCTCTATACAGTCCGTGCCACACAAATCGCTGTTCTGTATTTTGATATTTGAACACTGCTCAGTTGTTGTCCAGTTTCAGACAGTTCAATCACGTAGATTACAACACAGCCAAAAGTCAATTCACAGGAGTATAGAATCCGTAGTTTAAGTATAATGCACCCACATAAAGCGAGTCCGAATTCCTTTCTCGATCACTGAATGTTGGGCAATTTATACTCTATGAGGCATTCAAGATAATTCTACAAATCACGAAGTTTCCAGAACACATAGCTTTGACGCATGATCTGACCCAGATACAATCCACAACAGCTTCGAGAAAACTCCATGACTATTTAAGCACATAATAGAATGTAAACAAGCTTACGTAGCTCTATTAGTCGAGAAATTTCCCCAGTGTCTAATAATAATACCATGACAGAAGGTACATCACGGTTTTACATCTCTCTAATTTGGGCACATCTATTCGGTGCTGCAAAACATTTCTACAGAGTCTGACTCAAATTAGAGAAACTATTTTTAACTGTTCGGCTGCTGGATTCTTCTTTATGGTGCACTGCAGAAGTTCCCATTTTTACGATGTATTACACTATTACACCTGGGTTTTATGAGCAAAAATATCATTCATACGTGTGTGTCAAGCAGATTTGCCCTTCGTAGAAGCCGGTTCATAACAGTTCGGTCAACGTTTATTTTATTTTATTTTATGCCGAAATATTTAAAATTGTCGTTGTAAATACATTTTATTGTAAGGGGCTACATTGACTTCACCTTATTATCGCCAAAAACAACGATTTTCAGCGAAATAACGCTCGAAAAACGTGCTTTTTTTCCCGCTGTCTTCAGCATGGTCGTGTTCGGCTATCTGATCGCCATTTCGAAAGATCTACATGTAGGTCTCGTTGTCAAGGGGAATCCTTGTTCTTTCTATAAATAGTCATTAATTTGATGGATGGCCAATGAAAACACGCGATGACGGATTTGGAAACGATAGAGGGATATCCCTTTCATAGAAAAATGAAAAATTACTAGGTTTGCATATTGATGCCAATATGTCCTGGCAAACTCACGTCAATCATGTCTGTCATACCATATCAAGATTACTGTCAGTACTGAGGAAGCACAAGCAGCTATTATCCGTAGAAACTAGACTACTATTTTACAACAGTTTCATCTTGCCTCACATAAACTACTGCCTCAGCATTTGGGGAAACTGTTCAAACAGTCTAATTTGCAGAGTATCAAAACTTCAGAAGGCAGCAGCAAGGCTGATATTGAATGAAAATAAATTTACCCCTGCTTCAGTTTTGTTTGCCAAACTAAATTGGCAAACCCTTCCTGATTATGTTAAATTCGTGAAGGCAGTAGAGGTGTACAAATCCATGACAAATGACTACCCCAATTATATGAGAGAACTGTTCTCGATTAATGACTCACATTATATGTCATTGAGATCCTCTTCTAAAAAGGTACTTCGAATTCCTTTCCCTCACTCTGAACTGTACAAGAAAAGTCTTAAATACTCTGGTGCGGTTCTATGGAATTCTTTAGAACCCGCAATGCAATGTGCTCCCTCAGTACGTTCTTTCAAACACATGTACATAAAGAACCTCAGTGACAGAAAATGATTGTTCAATCATTCAATTTTGTATTCTTCTCGTGACCATTCGTATGTATTCTCTGTATATAGTCATGGTAGTGCTTGTGTGCATGTTGTATATTCTGAATTTGTGTTTTTGCCTGAGGGCCTCAGGGAAGATCAGCTTTTGCTGACTGAGTCAGATCATGTATTTGTTTACCCTCGTTAAATAATTATAAAGCTTATTATTATTATTATTAGAGGTGGAAGCAATGAGTCTCGCGATTGGACAAAGCCATCACGTAGCCGAAATAAAGGTCGTTCATTGGCCCAGACGTTGTACTGGAAATTTTCCATAACAAAATGACGACGTAAAAACTGGCGACTGTCGCGGAGGAAGTTGACGGAATTATGTGAAAATAAAGTTTGTTGCGATGATTTCATCGTAATCAACACTATGGAAAGATAAGCTGTGCTTTTATACTTAAAGATGTAATCAGCCTCAAATCTGGGCTGAAATCGATGCCTCTCAAACTCAACGAAAGTGACATATGTTACAACAGGTACAAAATGAGACACATTTGACCACAATAAACTAAAGTTGTTTCTAACATTCACGAGAAAATAGAAGGAATTGATCTTTAAAAATAAACAGCATGGCATGCCGTTTATTTTTCCACGGCCGTGTCAACAAGCGTATACACATGTGGTGCATTCTACCAACGTATGCTATGCGACATTACCGAACCGTAGGCATGAGCCATGGCGTTATCCCATGGCTGCAGCTGTGCAGCATTCAGATTCGTGAGCGTCGCTACATCACTCATACGTCACGCAGTGACGTCATTTTCCTCTCCGCGTACAATGGTGAAACCGGAAAGCCATCGAAGCAGGCAGAGTTTCAAATTTCTCTGACAAGATATTCTTGCATTCGTTCTATATGGCGATCCCACTGTCATCAAATATAATGCTTTGGTAATCTTCCCTGCTGAAAAAACGCATGGGGGAGAGTTTACAAAATCCATCCATTTTGAGGCTGATTACATCTTTAAAATATACCAAAGAATCATATATTTTGATGGGGTTTTCCGTAAGTATATTATATTTTCTGAGCGGCCTTCTCGGCGAGATTTTATGAAAATCTCCCCTCGCGGTATTTTTTTTTTTTTTATTTCTTTCTCCCGATTTCGTTCTTCTAAGACAGCATATATGAAGTTTACATCCAGAAAATCAAGACAGACTTAGCTAACAATATACATATGGTTTTTATCAGGTTTCATGCATGGTAAATTTGAAAATATCGATTTTAGACAATGGTACGCGAAGACCGACAAGTTCAGGGCCACTCTCCCGGGGCCCCCCCCCGCAGTCTACACTGCGGCCACTCTACCGGGCCCGCAGCAGCGTAACAGTTAATGCTAAAACAGTATTTGATCTCTCTATCATGTCTATTCTTGGTGAATCTCTAATTTATTGGATGTTGTATAATTTACAGCCATCTGCATGTACCCGTACTCAGACCTGACCTTGATCTAATACCATCTGTCCTATCAACCCATGTCACCAGTCTGTCCTATCTATGTCACCAATCTGTCTTATTGAGTTTGAACATTTTTTACAAGTCAACACAACTCAGTGCTCCCAAACTTTGCACATGTACCATAAAACTGGGCCATGTTACAACAGTGTCCCAGTTTACTGTAGTAAACTTGGGTCAGCAAAGTGAGAGGTCAAGCATGTGTGAATTGGAGTGAGATTTTCCCTGAACATAAATGTATACATGTACCAGTAACACTGTACTTCGGTGGAGTGAACCATGCCTTCAGCATGTTAAAGACCCTGTGGGCCACGTGAGGAACCTGTGATCAATGAATAGGTTAATGCCAGGAGGAGGGAGAGGTTAATGCCAGGAGGGAGAGGGAGACTCTGTTTGACATACATGTAGTTTTCATTTTCTAAGAGCTCAATATTTAATTTCCATGCATGCAATTAATAGAGAGGCACGGAAATGGGGCAAGGGAATCTAACAATAAACCAAATTTTTTTTTTGGCTTCTGAGGAACGTTCTTAGGCCATTGTCACTTAATTGGTTGCTTAGCATGACCAGCCCTCATCTATATTTTGGACAAATAATTAAAATAGATGAGGGATTTTGATTTTATTGAGTGCAAATCCATTCGATGTGATCCAGATCGGAAGGCCGGAATTTTGCGATAGGAATTCGCGGTTCAACAGCTAAACCCTACATTGTCAATATCACAAAATTAAATGTCAGTAGGGTTTAGCTTGCTGAACTATAGATCATAAGACAACAAGCTTTGTTTAGCGTATTTAAGGCTAGTGCGAGGTGTATGAGAAATGTTCTGTAGGACATCAAGGATCATCCAATCCGAAGCCCGTACAATAAATTACTTACTCACTTACTTACTTACTTGCGTTGGGGCAACTAGAAGGCATAATGCCTATAACGCCCACCTTGTCGCACTCTCTCGAGGTAGATACTGTATGAGGGGGAGCTAAAGTCTGTCTTGTACTGTATACAATGTGTATATTTTCCAAATGCGGTTTTAAACATGTTGACACTGGTGGCATTATCACTACAGCTGGTAGCGAATTCCAGAAGTTGACAACTCGAACAGCAAACACATTTTGTTTGTTTTTTTAATCTTGATTGAGGCTTGAGAATCTTCTTATCATGTCCTCGAGTGTTACGTTTCAAGGTGCGGGTGAACCAATGTTTTATACAGTGGAATAATTACTGCCTTGTCACGACCTGTGAAGGTTTTATTTATCAATCCTGTCAGTCAATTCGCCTTATTGCTCACTAAATCTGTATGGACGGAGAATTTCAACGTTTCATCAAATGTTACTCCTAAGTCCTTTTCTTCGTGCACCACGCTTAATGTTGTTGAGGTACCTGCATGTGTCATAGAATACTCATATCTAGGATTTAATTGTCCATAATGAACCACTTTACAGGCCTCAATTTAAGGAGTGCTGATGGTAACCTCTCAACAGGTTACCATGAATTTTACACTGGTAACCTGTGGGAACCTATTGCATAATTATTAACTTAATAAAATATTATTAGTGAAAATTATGGGGACCTGAAAATAGGTTACCACTATTTTTCATATGGCAACATCCAGGCAACCTGAAAACTTGTTGTTCAACAGGTGAAAACAGGTTACCACCTTAAATTGAGGCCTGCTTTACACTTGTCAACATGGAACTTAATGAGCCAGGTTTCTGACCAGTCACGTCACATAGAGAAACACGTGATGACGTCACTCCCCCGCTGTTCCCCCCTCTGAAAAGTCTACAATTAACATTGAAGTTAATGAGATTTATCATAAAAAAGTACAACTCAATTACCATTCTTACATGGGTACTAATATGCTAAGGTGTAACAAACAGGCACTTCATGTTGAAGTCACTTATTACAGTTACAATATGAAGAAATTTTAACTTCTGGAAATGCCACTATTTTGTCGGAGTGTTGTGGAGATAGAAAAGATAATAACAGGTTCAACTTCAAATTATTTGTTTTTAATTAACTTAATTAAGCTTGATTTGAGGTCAATATTTGCACCAAGATTGTGACATACACCATGGTGACATCCAAAAGATGCTTTTATATGTAATAATACACATAGAAGATGACTTTCTTTGTAGTCACTAGGTGGAATGGATCTAAAGGTAGAAATTGATGCACAATTAAAGTGGCAAAAGTGTGATTTAACAAAAGAATTTTACGGTCCTAACCACCACGGTTGGACGTAACACTTTCCGTCCTCCAATAAGCCCTCATTGTAGAGATCTCTAAGTACTCACAACTACATAGTTAATGATGCCAACCTTATTAAAATGAAAGTTATGCCCCTTCTGTCTTTTCATGAATGTAAAGTTCCTGACAAATGCAAACACATATTTAAAAAAAATTAGATTTATCAAAAATCTTCAGATTTTCCGTCTTATGTTACGTCCGACATACTAATTATGCTAATTAACTTTATTTGCAGTAATATTTCATGGGGTTTGTGATTCCCCATTGCTTGTGTGATGGGTGACACATGCCCCAAATTTTATGCTTCCATCCCATGTACTTTAGCTGTACACTACCAAAATGCAGTGTCCGTCTTCATTGCCTGCCAGTGTTCGTCCGACATAATCCGTCCTCGTTTGTCCGACACATAAGTAAATTTTCAGCATATTCTGAGTGCATATTCAGAGCAGACCATCAAAATACACACTTATAGTGATACAGTCATTTCTTCTCTGTACCTAAGCACTGTTTGGTTTGTGGTATTAAATTGTAGTATTTTCAAATGTCGGACAAACAAAGACGGACAGGTTTTCCTCCCCATTTGTTTAACATTGTCCGTAGTTTGTCCACCTATTTTGGGGCATAAAGGCATATTTTTAAAAAATAGTAATTAACTTTTATTTTCATATCAAGTTAAAGAACCTTGTATTCTTCACATAACTTTATAATTTTCAACATAGTTTATTTCAATTAAGTGCCTATTAATTTAAAAAAAGATACGTTTCCATCAGCTTTTCCGTCTTTGTTTGTCCGACACTTTGTCATGCTTTGTACTAATTTCTTCACAGATACGTTAAATTTTTCAAATCAAACACTGAAAGTGTTCATATATGTAAAATACTGTCCTACAAGTCCCCTTGCAGTAGAAATCCATTTTCTATTCCCTTATTATGTATTGTTTTACCCCCCCATTTTCCGTCCTGTGTTTGTCCAACATTTTCAGTGATGCTGTACTAAAACAGGTCTGAGAATACTAACACACTTGAAGACTATGTTAACTCTATTTAATATAGCTGAGAGATATCGCCATCAAATAATGTAAAGAAGAAGAGCATAGTCTATTTTATATTTTGAGCTTCAGTGTCCCATATTTGTTACACCTTAGCATATAAACACCCACATGTTGGGGAGCTAAGATATCTTCTGCGTCTGAAAGTTTGGTAATATTTCAAAGCAAAAATTGTGTCCCGTCCAATCTGCCTCCATGTTATGTTACCCCCAGTTGAATTTCCGCTGGAGGCTAACAGATCAGCCAAATCTTTTGTTCTCTGTGAGACCCGTGTTCCTCTATAGCCTGTCCAAATCAGTCTGTAGAATGATTCGGTCCTCTTCCGACTTGATTTCGCGCGACACCTTTGTATCAAAATTGTCTCCAAAACATCGCCAAAATCGTCTAGGATATATTATCTGTAAATGACTCAACCTTGTTGTTTTCTCAAGCACTTCAAACATCCCAACGCATGTTGTTGTTGACTCAATTTTTCTCACGAAATGTCATCACCCAAAATGATGATTCGAAAAATACTGCACTTACCTCGAATACTTTCAACAATACATCCACATACTTCTTTCGTATCCCTAAAGATTTCCCAAGCGAGGCTAATACGATAACAAGAAAGAGAACTGAAACTGCCGGCAAAAACAAGAGAGACAAGAGAGCGATGACCATCTGCTCGAGCAGCGCCATCGTGGACTGAGTGACCCCGAGCAAGTCAAATTACTGAACTTAAAATCGGAGATTTTTAAAATATGGACTGGGATTTCATCTCTTGATATAAGGACGTTTCAAATAGGATCGTATATTCTGGTGTCCTGACAAAAGCCCCAGGTGACAAAAACCCAAGGGACAATAGCCCCACGGCCCCAAACCATATCAATGAAGTGACTTGTTGTTTGTTAGTAGGCCCTATTTTGAGAAATGTTGGAAAGCATATGCATGGAAATGATGACAGATCATATTGCAATCAGTTTCTGGAGTTGGGAAAATGTTAAATAATGAGAGTAGCCGCGGAGAACATTTGAAAGTTGGGGGGGGGGGGGAACTGAACTCTATATCGGCCATGTTAAATCATAAATGCTTGACTGGTGCTATCTAAGACAGGACTTAAAGCATTGCAGTAAAAAGTTAGGGGGGCACCCCCCCGGTTCCGCGGCCCAACAGTTTTAACAACAATAAAGTGGAAAACCGTATCACTATCGCTTCATCAGGATTATACACAATATGGAAGAAGTTTCAGCCAAATACAGAAAAAGGTTAACTTACCATACAAATACCGATAAAAGCGTTTAATGTTTCTATCATTAAGTTAACCATGAAATTTAAATAAATTATCAAATATATTTTTATATTATTTACATGAAGATAAATTTGGGAAATTGTTTAAATTCAATTATCAGCTGTATGGTTAAAACAGAAACTATATGGGGCAAAACGGAATTCATGACAAAGTATGTTTTTAATTTTGAGGAGACGACAACAGCGACAAAATTAAGACAGACAAATAAAATAGAACCCTTTTGATCTTACAAATTCGGTTGGGCCGAAAAACATTGTGCCATACCGAGTATCCGAACGTTTTTCCAATGCCTGGCCCACCAATTTAGAAGTATAAAAAAAAAAAAAAAAACAGAAAAAAATACTGCAACATTCCATTCTTATGTCTGATCCAAAGGTTGAAAATATGCTATTTGGGGCAAAATTGAACCATCCCTATAGCGGGGCACAATGAAGCGGAGTTTCGTTTTGCCCCTTGTGGACCGATCCCCAGGTTAAATTTATGGAAAGCAATATTTGACC
This sequence comes from Hanleya hanleyi, assembly GCA_036873755.1. Taxonomy (NCBI): domain Eukaryota; kingdom Metazoa; phylum Mollusca; class Polyplacophora; order Lepidopleurida; family Hanleyidae; genus Hanleya; species Hanleya hanleyi. The sequence goes on from JAVTVY010053517.1 coordinate 22,398, forward strand.
GGTAACCGAATCCTATGGTGTTCTATTTGGGCCAAGTTTGCGTCGCGTGGCGACTTTTAGAAACTCGCCACTCGCCACGCGCCGTGGACACTCCGGCGCGCGGCGACTGGCGACTTTCTGCTATCTCAGTAGTAGTATAACGGCATTACAGACCACATTTTGCCGGGATCGATAACTCTGTTTGCACTTTTTTGATTTTTGACAAATTTCGGGTTATCTCCCTTGGCGGTGATTCGGTCGCGGAAAAAAGCTTCCGTGGAGAAAAAGTAGTCCCTAGATAAAATGGTCCGATTGGGTCGAGTGAGGTATCAAAGTGAAGCTTAGGTGAAGGGGCATCTAATGGGCTGGGTGTGGGATTGAAATATCGGCATTCTGCGCATGCGCGGTGCCCAAAGGGTATGAAAATAGACGTTTTGGAGCTAGGGGAGCCCCTAATGGTCCAATGGGATCGAGTGAGGTATCAAAGTGAAGCATTCGTGAAGGGGCATCTGATGGGCTGGGTGTGGGGTTCAAGTATCGGCATTCTGCGCATGCGCGGTGACCAAAGGGTATGAAAATAGACGTTTTGGAGCTAGGGAAGCCCCTAATGGTCCAATGGGGTCATATGAGGTATCAATGTGGAGCATTCATGAAGGGGCATCTGATGGGCTGGGTGTGGGGTTGAAATATCGGCATTCTGCGCATGCGCGGTGGCCCAAGGGTATGAAAATAGCCGTTTTAGAGCTAGGGGAGCTACTAATGGTCCAATGGGGTCGAGTGAGGTATCAAAGTGAAGCATTCGTGAAGGGGCATCTGATGGGTTGGGTGTGTGGTAGGAATATCATTCTGCGCATGCGCAGACGCAATGCGGAGCTCTCGTCCAATCAGAAGCGAGTATTTCAAATCCGTCACAGAGCTCTCAGCCAATCAGAAGCGAGTATTTTGACCCGGTGCATTATGAGCCATATCCAAGATGGCGGCACGCATGTTCAAGATGGCGGCACATCCGGCGTCGAAAACTGGCCATTTCGTCGGGATTTGGTCACTTAGTGTCGAAAACTGGACCTTGTATGGGCCCTGCTAGACGTTTTGGAGCTAGGGGAGCCCCTAATGGGCCGATGGAGTTGTATGAGGTATCAAAGTGAAGTATATTTCAAGCATGGGTGGGTGCATGTAAAATTTTTCCTGAAAAATACGGAACACGGACTTTATCCTAAATTACGTGAAAATGCCTATATGGGATATGGGGGGTATAGGACCATCCTGGGAAACCTACTTCTCGACATTTGCGGTATAGGTTGTGGGGTATCGTTTTCTTAGTCTCGTCAAGACAAACATGATAGGAAGTGTCCCGCAGCGAATCGGTGAAATTTTTGAAAAAGTACGATATAGCCCCATATAATCCCATACTGGGGGTATAGGATCAATGTTTGTCCCCCTGGGAAACGTACTTCTATACATTTGCGGTAGGGTTGTTTGGATTTGTTTTTCACGTCTCGTCATTTAGAACACGATAGGAAGTGTCCCGGAGCGAATCGGTGAAATTTTTGAAAAAGTACGATATAGCCCCATATAGTCCCATACTGGGGGGTATAGGACCAATGTTTGTCCCCCTGGGAAACCTACTTCTATACATTTGCGGTAGGGTTGTTTGGATTTGTTTTTCACGTCTCGTCATTTAGAACACGATAGGAAGTGTCCCGGAGCGAATCGGTGAAATTTTTGAAAAAAGTCACCGAGGCCTGGGTAGGCCCATAGGCCTATACTGCATGGCTATGGGTGCATAGGGCCATACGGGGTGGACATATTGGAGTCTAGGTGAGTCCCTAATGGTCCAATGGGGTCGAGTGAGGTCTTATTTTGAAGCTATCGTGGAGGAGCACTTGACTACACTAATGGTTCGTCCGTGTTCAATAGTGTGCGCATGCGCAGCCTGGCCCGTATTATAGTAAGTAGGCATTTTGGGGGTATGTGGATGTGTGTTTGGGTTAGAGATGGGCTATTCACTGTTCGAATGGGTCGTGTGAGGTATCAATGTGAAGCTTGTGTGGGGTAGAGTCAGAATGGCGTGTTTTTAAATGCATGTCGCGTCAATATGCGCATGCGCAGTCTGGCCGTAGTAGAGAAATCAGGCATTTTGGGGGGGTATGTGGATGTGTTTGGGGTAGAGATGGACCCCTATGGGTCCGAATGGGTCGTGGAAGGTGTCAAAGTGAAGCTTGTGTGGGTTAGAGTCAGAATGGTGTGTTTTTAAGTGCAAGTCGCGTTAATCTGCGCGTGCGCAGTTGGTTGTAGTAAGTAAAGTGGCCATTTTGGGGCAGTGCATGAAGGTATTTGGGGTCGAGATGGGCTATTCACGGTTCGAATGCGTCCTGGAAGGTGTCATCTTGTAGCTCTCGGGGTGTAGACCCTGATTTGAGGGCTGTTCACGTCACCTGTGACGTCATCGGTGACGTCATCAGTACGAGTAGTAAGTAAAGTGGGTATTTTGGGGCAGTGAAAGGAAGGTATTTGGTGTAGAGATGGTCCATCCTTGGTCCGAATGCGTCCTGGGAGGTGTCATTTTGTAGCTCTCGGGGTGTAGACCCCGATTTGGGGGCTGTTCACAGCATCTGTGACGTCATCGGTGACGTCATCAGTACGAGTAGTAAGTAAAGTGGGTATTTTGGGGCAGTGAAACGAAGGTATTTGGTGTAGAGATGGTCCATCCTTGGTCCGAATGCATCCTGGGAGGTGTCATTTTGTAGCTCTCGGGGTGTAGACCCCGATTTGGGGGCTGTTCACAGCATCTGTGACGTCATTGGTGACGTCATCAGTAGGAGTAGTAGCGAAAGTGAGCATTTTGGGGCAGTGAAGGAAGGTATTTGGTGTAGAGATGGACCATCCTTGGTCCGAATGCGTCATGGGAGGTGTCATGTTGTAGCTCTCGGGGTGTAAACCCCAATTTGAGGGATAACCACAGCATCTGTGGCGTCATTGGTGACGTCATCAGTACGAGTAGTAGCGAAAGTGGGCATTTTTTAGCAGTGAAGGTTGTTACTTGGTGTAGACATGGACCATCCGCGGTGCGAATGCGTCGTTTGAGGTGTCATCTTGTAGCAACACCCACCAACGCCATTCTGAATGCTTCAACGCCCTGGTGAAATAGCTCAGAAGCTCTGATATTCCATGGAATTGTCACTAATTCTTCGAAATGCAGAGACGCCCGTCAACGCCCGTCGTTACACCTTAACACTCTAACATAACGCCATGATATAGACCGGAGAGAGAACAACAACAGCAACAACAACAACAAGGATGACACATGAGAGAACAACAACAACAAGAAGTTTTTCATACAGTTTATTCTCCCCAATGTTACATCATACCCACGTTGGGGGAGCCGCGTTGGGTATATTTACAATTCAAGAAGATTCTTGTCCAATCAGAGGCCACCATTTGTATCTGTCATATTCGTTCCTGTCCGTTAGATGTATTCTCGGCTACTCTTGTCCAATCAGAAGTCGCCATTTCAGAAAGTTCCATCTTCGGCCATGTTCGCTCTGAACCGTTTGTTCTAATCGTCATCGGGCAGTCCAGGATACCGTTGAGGAAACATATCCTCAGATAGTTATACCGAATCTGTGCTGTATTATACCACATGAATAACAACAAGTTCAGCAATGTTCATACAGTTTATTATCCCCAATGTTACATCATACCCAGGTTGGGGGAGCCGCCCTGGGTATGTTTAGTATGTTCACAGCAAAACAAATTGAAATATCAAACACCATGTTTTATTACATGTGTTTACTGAGCTCAAGTCAACGATCAGCATGTAGACATATAGAGTATGCACGGCATGTTATGGTATTCATCAGTGCACGGGTGACGCGTTCAATCGATGGGTTGGTCGGTCAGCGTGGTCACGAAAAACGTAACATTGGTGACCCTCTCCACTGTCCTGAACCGTTTGTTCTAATCGTCATCGGGCAGGCCAGGATACCGTTGAGGAAACATATCCTCAGATAGTTGTTTGCGCATTCTGAGTATCTATCAGTGCATGGGTGAATACTTTCAGCCGATGGGGGTGGTGGGTCAGTTTAACCTCGAAGAACGTAACATTGGTGACCCTCTCCACTATCCACTTGGTGTTGGGACGCTGTTCATAGGCCCATTCCAAGGGATCCACAGTGTCCAGTTGGGCCAGCATCGTCTCTAACGACGCCCGATTGGTGATTGTGAAAGGATGGTCGTACACTGGGTTGATGGCACTGGAATAGAAATAGCACAATTCACGCGTCATCTTATGGCATAGGATGTATTCAAATGCTACATTTAATGTGAAGGACGTAGGTTGGTCATTGAAGATGGCTTCCACGTAGCTGCGTAGACGGGCGAGGTCGGTCAGTCGGAAATTGTACAAGTTCAATATAGGGCGATGACGGTGGAAGCAGTGTCGGATCATGGACCAATGGCGTCGATACATCTCACTCACTGGATGATCTTCGGGTAAGAGATCGCTGGGAACATCCACTGCATCTTCCAGAAAATATTCGTTGTTGTCAGGAGTATGACTGGGAACAGTAATGCTAGGGACCGGCTGGATATCTAGGCTCTTCTGAACTGTGGGTATAGGCGGGCTCTCCGTGATCGCATCATCAGTGGCATTCGTCTCCCCGGGCTCATCTTCACTAGGACTGACCCTCATGGGTGTCTCTTTAGTGGAAAGTTGTCGCTCATACCGTGGTGATGGATCATGAATCAAACGTTGGTGCTGTCTTAACTGACTGGGTCGTTTGAAGAGTTGACCACATTCATAACATTGTTCCTTCGCACCTTCGTGGAGTGAGCGTTCGTGGCGCAGTAAAGCATCTTCCCGATTAAATGACCGTGCGCAGGTTATACAAG
>JAVTVY010053518.1:0-26216 GCA_036873755.1 Hanleya hanleyi
GGCACCTCCAGAGACGATTTAATGCACCCACCCTACACCCACATGGATTATACATCATTTTAAAGCTGATGGTCTCTGCTTTTCAAATCTACCTGCAGTACTGTCAAAATGTGGTGCCGTTGCCATGGAAACGAGGTCTAAACAGGTCGTGTTAGATTTGCCATTTTCGTCACTAATGGAACACTGTAATACGGATAATATAGATTCCTGAATGCAAGTGTTTAAATGACGAAACAAGCACGAAACTTGGCATCGATATTCTAAGTAGGACGCATTTCCATGAAATATTGTTAGTCAACTGAAATCCAAGATGGCGGCTATTTTCCAAGATGGCCGCCATTTGACCCTAGTAATACCTTATTTAGCTAGAGAAAGTGATGAAATTTTGCGATTTGATTCATTTTTGGTGTTCATTTATGTTTCTGTCCAGGGGAAAACTGATTCTGGTATCTACAAGTACTCTCAGCGATACGTTCTATAATTTCTGCACTGGTGATGTAAATGTAAAAGCGTTGCGCCATGGTGTGACCAATTCGAGTTTGCATTGTGTTATCAGTGATTACAGTTTTCGCATTAGCGATCCCTTTCTGTTGAGATTATGTCTCAGTTACATCGTCAGTATGTCTATATAATGTCCTTTACTCACAGATTCTTGCCATAATTTGATGAATGAATATGTCTAAGCTTCGAGATAGCCCTCACAATGAAATGTCTTGCGACCTAATCCACACCATTTGGTCGCCATTTCGTTATTTCAACTATTTTAACACTACAGATCAATATACAACGCATATATACGGATTATTCCTGTCTGTTTGTGTGTTAACAGATTGTTTGAACTGACAAGGATTGTATTTGGGACCAACCGTGACACGCACTCTTTACTGTATCTCGGGGATTGTCTCGGTGGGCTTAATTATTCAGTTTGCTCAATTAGGGCCCCTTCGAAAACTGGACCCTGGATAATGCCACATGGGTAATTCATCCCATGCAGCATGCTAATGTTGGTACTTGACACGTATGTTTACTGCACCCGGGAAATGCACTATCCATTGGGATCTGTGTCACTTTGCCATATATATGTGTGGATTGGGTAAATGGTTGGGTGGTTGGGAAGTTCGTAGATATATGGATCGGATATGAGGCGGTAGAATGGGCTCCTTTGTACTCGTATTTTCAACACTACACTAGTTATAATCTCATTTCTTTTATATATATGTACCTGTATGTTTTACTGGGTTGTTCTTCTCTCTGTGATTATTATAATGAATTGTTCCAAACTTTCAAGGATTATTGACACCAAACGTGACACGCTTACGTACTGCATCGTATTTTTCCACTATGCCCAATTGAAACTCAGGTCGAAAACTGAACCGTGGATAATGCCGCCTAGGTAGTTTTCCCAGTAATTCTTTCCGGCACACGCTTACGTACTAGACCTCAACTAACCTACACACACATGGATTATGCGTTTTATTTTTCAAATTCACCTGCCATATTGTCAAAACGTGGCACCGTTATGGAAACTACATCCCAAAGTGAGGTTAGATTATTCTATTTACCTCGCCTTATGAAGTGAAGGGAAGATATTGTGAGAGGGGGAAAGAGGATGTCGTCGTCGGTATCACCTCCCTGGAAATGATAAGGTTTTTGGTTTAACAAATAACAAAAACAAAAAAAAACCTCACAAAAAAAGGATGAGTTATGGCACCACCCAGGTATTCTAGAGTGCTCCAATGTTAAAATCGAATGATAAGGTTTTTTGCTTAGCAAATTTGCACATGTACATCTGTACATAGAAAGTTTGTTACAATTGCCAGCTATCATTGGATGATTATGAAACTTGGTACACATGTTTCTTATGATTAGAGAATGTACATGTGCTATTTATGAAATGAAATTTTAATTTTGTCCAAATTATGGCAAATGATAAGGTTTTTTGTTTAGCAGAAGTGAGCATGCATACCTGTACATAGAAAGTTTGCTGCAGTTGTCAGCTGTCAGTGGATGATAATGAAACTTCTTATGATTGAAGGATTTACCTGTGCAATTTATGAGATGAAATATTAATTTTTGTCCAAATTATGGAAACGGATCAAGTTTTGTGTTTTGCAAAATTGTACATAAAAAGTTTGCTGAAGTTGTCAGGCTTTATTGGATGATTATGAAACTTGATACCCATGTTTCATATGATTAAAGCATGTACCTGTGCTATTTATGAGATGAAATATTGTTTTTTCCCAAATTAAAAGGGTTTGGACTCAGCAATTTGCCAATAGTAGGGGGGTTTTTTTGTTGGACAAAAATGTACTGAAAGTTAACTGAATTTGTCAGGTTTCATTGGATGATTGTGAAACTTGTTAAACATGTCTCATATCTGATGAGCGAATGAGCTTGTGCTATTTATGAGATGAAATACAAATTTTTTGCTCAAATTTTGAGGGTTTCGACATAGTAATTTGCCAAAGATAAGGTTTTTGTTAGGCAAATTTTACATGTACACCTGTACTTGGAAAGTTTGCTCAACATATATGCTTTGAATACTGCTGCAGCTTTAGCGGGTCATCCCACAAGGCGAGATGTTGGGGTTCTCAGAACGCTTGTCTTACTATGGTAAACATTTAAAGCGCATAACAGAGATTTTCAGAGGCAAACGTTCAAATTATGATACAAGAATGAAACGTAGCAAGGATGGTCCGATTAGGTCATTCATTTGGCATTGAAAATTAACCAAGATGGGTGCCGATTATCCCTGTTAATACAAGTTTTGATAATCGAAAGTGATAAAACAAGTATGAGAAAACCGACACAACCTGTCACAAAAATTCGCCTTTCAACTACCGTAAATTGAACGTCTCCAGCAACAGCCCTCAGTTTCATTCAAAGGTAGTCTTGGACCAATGAGCTCAATGATTGAGGCCGCGGGAGGGGGAGGGGGCTGAACATAACCGTAACGTCTCCACCTAGCCAATTGATTACAATTTTATTAGCTCATAGCTGTTATTGCATCAGCCGTGGTAGAGAGAACAAAGTGTTGCACGTCTTAAGATAATTAACCAACGTTGCATTCGAAACGGTTTTAGCTTCCACAGAATCTCACCCACTTTACTCCTAATAGTCCAGCGAGTATCAGTAGTAGGAAACGGACCAATCTGGTCGCATTGAGGCTGTTCTCTTGTAACGAAAATGCCCATGACCTGGAGAATGTAATTTCCCTTCTACGCTGACATTCTAAATAGCATTGTGAATGGACCGACAATGGTGGATATTCGATTTACCTGTATTAACTATGCGCTGAAACTTTCAACGAGGGACTTGTAAATATCTCTGACACGCATCTTGCATCGAAACCGGGCGAGAGAAGTCGAACTCTGTTGATCTGACACGAAATCCAACACCGCCTGAGTCTATACTTTCGCTTTATGGGAGCTGCCATGTTTGGGCGCGCAATGGATTCTGGGAGCCGGAGCCTATATAAGACGGACAGAATGGACGTTCGGGATTCTGTCTCAGACAATCGGCGGGTAAACATCGTGGGGGAGAACACCGAGACAGGATCGCCGCAAATGCGCCGAATGTGCCGAATTGACTGCCGAAACAGCGCCGAACCATCTGCCGAAGGGTTGGAAAGCCGAGAGCTGAGCCATAGCTTGGGAGTAAAAGATACTAACACGCACAGTATCTGATGACGAGACGAACCGCCAGACGGGGATAAGATACTAACACGCACAGTATCTGAAGACGTGATGTCCATCAACGGGGAATACAGAGCACCAAATATCCCACACTGCAGCCCATCACACAAATACCATTTTACATGATTACATATACTTGCTCACATACAAGATCGTCGGCCTTAGGGACGGAATAGATCTAATCACCCTCACCTACACTAGTTACCTACAGGCCTCGGCTAGAGGTGACGGATAACACAAGCTTACATCCACTGTATATATTTACACTGCCGCAGGGCTCGAATTATGCTTTACCGTAAGTCTTTGAATGCTATTACAAATCATTGATATTAATTGACATTACACTGTAAGGTAATAATACACCCCCGAGACCAGGGCATTATTACCACATATATATGCAGACAATCTGAGCCTATTAACTCATCCTTGGGTCAACGCCGTGAGGGCCGAAGTCGGGTCGCCGAAGACGGGTCGCCGAAGTCGGGTCGCCGAAATCGGGCCGCCGAAGACGTGAGGTCTGCCGAGCCGAAGACGGGTCGCCGAAGTCGGGCCGCCGAAGACGTGAAGTCTGCCGAGCCGAAAGGGGTCCCGCCGAATTCGGGCCGCCGAATTCGGGTCGCCGAAGACGTGAGGTCTGCCGAGCCGAAAGGGGCTGCCGCCGAAGACGCTGTGGTGTGCCGTACGGGCCGCCGCCGCCGAAGGGCTACTGCTAGGAGAGGCAGTGATACGGAGAGGATTCCAGAGACGATTAATAACGCTTAGATGAACTGGGCCGTGTAACCTTAGACACGGTAGACGTTCCATACAGTCTGGGGCTACGCCTACGACCGGAGAGGAACCAGAGACGCCGTACCATACCACGACGAGAGCCAGTCTGGACGAGACTGGGCCGTGACGCGTCATAGATATGGTCTCATGTATATATTGTATATATTTTGTCTTTCTCTCTAAGATAAAGATAACACTTAACGATAACTACCTCTAGAGTAGGGATCTTTATTACAGGTATTGTGCGCGTACAGAGCTGTGTACATAGCAGAATACAATATTATTACTTTATTTACTTGGTTGTTTCTACAGGTCCCCCCATCCTACCTCCTCGATCCAGACAAGGTGACAGGTTGAATCGGACCTTCCTCGTTGGCCAATTCCAGTCATACGAGACTGCGTTCACATCAGCCTGACAATTTGTCACAGGGGCCTGAGACCAGGCCGCCTCAAGTCTCGTGTACACCGCAAGTTTAGACGTTTTCTGACCGCTTGAACGTCACACTCTGATGACGTCACATTCGTTTAGAAAAAGGCATTTGGGTGGACGTTTTGGGGTTGAAGTGGGTCATCCCTGGTTCAAATGGGCCGTGTGAGGTGTCAGATTGAAGCGCTCGTGGGATAGCGTTTGGCTTGAGTGGTTTGCAGTGGAACTGCCGTCAATCTGCACATGTGCAGTCGGGCAGTAGTAGAGAAAGTGTTTGAATGGGCGTTTTGGCTGGAGGTGGACCATTCGTGGTCCAATTGGTTCGTGTGAGGTGTCATGTTGAACCGCACCTGGGGGAACATCAGCCTAGGGTGGATTTTAGTGGAAGTGCCGCCAGTAGTAAAGGGTATTCGAATAGACGTTTTTGGAACGTGGTGGACCATCCATGATCCAAACGGACCGTGTGGGGTGCCATCTTGGAGCCCTTTCTGGTAGAGTCAGATTGATGTAGTTTGTAGTGTCAATCTGCACATGCTCAGCCGAGAAGTAGTAGAAAAGAGGCATTTGGTTGGATGTTTTGGGGACTAGGCGGACTATCCGGGTCGTGTGGTGTTTCATATTGAAGCGTTCGTGGGAGAGTCAGGCTGATGTGGTCTGTAGTGGAAGCGCCGTCAATCTGCACATGAGCAGTCGGACAGTAGTAGAAAAAAGACATTTGAATGGACATTATGGGGTCGAGGTGGACCATTTACTGTCCAAATGCATCGTGTGAGGTGTCATATTGAAGTGCTCGTGGGAGAGAGTCAGGCTGATGGGGTCTGTAATGAAAGTGCTGTCAATCCGCGCATGCGCAGTCGGGCAGCAGTAGCGTCGGGTGTGTTTACATAATAGTATGGTATGTATCAGATGCATCGTCGGCTGCTCTTGTCCAATCAGAAGCCATCATTTTATGTTGCATCTGTCATGGTCCCTCTTATCCGCTTGACATATTTTCGGTTGTTCCTGTCCAATCAAAATCCGCCATTCGGAGTGTCAATCTTCGGCCATACTATTATGTAAACACACCCAACGCGGGTCCTCCAGTGTGGGTGTGATGTGATGGAGGAATCTGTGAACGTGTTGATCTTTCTTTCTCTCAACTGTCTGCGTCGAAGCATAAAAACATTATGGGACTAGTTACAGAACCTAGGGAACTTACTCCCTAGCGTTAGACTGACGGCAGTTTCACTGCAACCACAGACAGACTCTACTCCACGAGTCCTTCCATATGACACCTCACACGGCTCATTTAGACCACGAATGGTCCATCTCTGCCTCAAAACGCCCATTCAAATGCCCTTTTTCTACAACTACCCGACTGCGCATGGGCAGATTGATGGCAGTTCCATTACAAGACACCCCAGTCGGACTCTACCCCACGAGCGCTTCCATATGACACCTCACACGACCCATCTAAACCACGGATGGCCCACCTCAACCCCAAAACGTCCACCCAAATGCCTTTTTCTGCTACTGACCGAATGCGCATGCGTCAATTGACACCGGAAGTCACGTCATCTTCGGATGGCACGTAATCGGAAGTGGTCTTTGACCTCTGATCCGGACGTGACCTCGCACCGGAAGTGACATTATCCATGGCGTCACATCAGATGTGACGTCATCAGCCTCACAAAAAAGAGCCTCAATGCGACCAGATTGGTCCTTTTCCTACTACTAGTGTATTACCTATATGAGCTTGATGAGACATTCGATAATTCGGTAGTGTCTTACATGCCGGTTTCCTCTCCAGAACTGTCCCATTCAAGTTCAAACCAGTCTCGCTGGAGATATTTATGTAATTTCCTGTACAATGACCTGTAGTATTTCTTATTAACGTTACTTTCAATCCCTTCTGGAGGAGGCATTTCAGAATGTCGTGTGACCGTTTATGTCCGTTTCCTCTGTAACAGCGGCATTAATATGTGAAACTGTAGATCTCGATTTAAAAAAAAGTGAAAATAAATCCAACAGAACATTCCCTGGGACCCAGTAATTAATTGCACTAATTTTCAGGGCTGGAATATAATTCTCAGGAAAAATACTTAGGCGGCATTATCCTGGGTCCAGTTTTCGATGTCGGTTCCAATTGGGCATAGTGGAAAATCAAGCCCAATTGAACATTCTCCTTGATGCAGTATGTAAGCCTGTCATGTTTGGTGGCAAACAGAAAGTTAGCCCAATGGATATGACATTTCCCATGATCCAGCGTTACAATACTCCATGAGATTAATTACCCAGGTGAAATTATCCAGGGTCCAGTTTCCGACATGTGTCCTATTTGGGGACACTGAATAATTAAATTCGTACAACGTTCTTCGGGGGTACAGTGAATAGTGTGAGCAAATTGATCCCAAATAAACTCCTTTTCAGTTCAGAACATTCTGCTAACAATCAACAAACAGGAACATCCCATTTATTTATATTCACCCTAATAAGTAAAGGTTGTTGAAATTCCAAAATGGCCAACAGGTGGCACAGATTAGACCGAAACACAATTTAAGGTGAAGTATTGTTCCAAGATAAGCCTACTCATGCATCAAATTATGGAAATAATCTTTTAGTAAAGGACATTATATAGACATAATAATGCGTAACTAAGACATAACCTCAATCAAATGGGATCACTCATACAAAAAGTCCAGTCAATGATAACACACTGCAAACTCGAATTGGTCACATAATGGCACAACGCTTCAATAGTGACATCATCAGATTCAGGAATGTTAGAGTATATATCTGGGAGTACATAAAGATACCATAATCTGCTTTCCCCTCTCGAAAAGTATATACGTGAAGGTCAAAATAATTCCCATCGTAAAATTTCATCACTTTTTCTGACAAAATCAGGTAATAGCAGGGTCCTTCGGCGGCCATCTTGGAAAATAGCCGCCATCTTGGATTTCAGTTAGCTAACATTAATTTCTGGAAAAAGTGTCCTAATTAGACTAGCCATGTCAAGTTTCGCGCTTGGATCATCATTTGAACCTTTGCATCCAAGAATCTATGTTATCCATATTAGGCACCGTTTCCAATTATCGTTCGCGAATGAATCGTTTATTTCGTCAAATTTTCTCGAAGTCGCGATTTTCCAAGGCGCGAGGGAATGGGTTTTTTTCTTCAAAATAAACGATTCATTCGCGATCGCTGTTCGAATGGTTTTTTTCTGCTGGCAATCGTTTTTCAATCGAGAAAATTTTCTCGAATAAAAAGCGATATCGCGATTGAATGATTTTTTAATCTAGAAAATATAGGCGATTGAAAAAAAACCCGATTGAGGATTATAGCCGAAAGTAGTACAGCAAGGTTCAGCCTGACTGACCCGCATACACGTTCGAGTTTATATATCATAAACACTTCAGTCAAACTATAAGTTCTATCATTTTTACTTCTTCTTTTTCCATTCTTCTTTGCCTTGTATTAAACTATAGTGTGTTTCAGTTCAGTTGACGGTTATATAGATACGATGGGGACATTGAAAGAAATTGAAAAATATATATATATATATATATATATATAGTGAAAAGGTAAAAGAGTCTAACGAGAAGAAATATAAATGAAAAAAAGATTAACTGCCAACACGGTCACATAGCTCTGATGCGCATTTCTGCTGTTTTACTTCAGCTTCTTCAGAGAGCAAGTAATATTATTTTCATTACAGTGGGCTTTTTTATAGCATAATTATATAACAACAAAATGGCCATAGTAACAAACAAGTAAAGACATAATGCTCAATCGTATTCGATACAGTAAACAATAGAAATTGTCCGAACATGTACGGATTAACTTATTTCGTCATTAGCTCGCATTATGATAATCTCTAAGGTAAATGGCGGTACATAATATTGTGAGTCAATTAAGCGGTTATAAATCTCATTGTAACATGCATACCAATATTAGTACAATGTTACAAGGTTAGCATTTTATATACATTAAATATAGATATGATTTGCATAGTATATGTATACATGTATTAGTCATAAATATGATTCGTTCCATGTACAATTCACAAAATAAAGATGCATATACATATAGTATCTTTCATAATAGTTAATTAACATGATAATAAAGATACAAGCGGGTGATGCAATTATCTATTCAGGGTGGGGCTGTGAAATTTGATAAATTCGTCTTCTTTTATATCTAACCACCTTTGAACAGATGTGGAGTTTGTGACCTTGTAGAAGGGAAAAATAGAGAATTTATCTTTTCCACATGAATGTATGTGCTTACATACATGCATGTACCTAAGTGAGTCGGTCGTTATTTGCTGTTTGTGCACACGAACTCGACCCCGTAGATATTGTGTTTGACCTATGTAATCTGCACCACAGCCACCACATTTTATTACATATATCACATTTCTAGAGTCACAGCTCATGTCATATTTGACTGTGAAAGTTTTACCAGAGGATTGAAAAGTTACGGTACTTCCTTCGATTAAGTGCGAACAGGTACCACATCTAGTATCCTTACATTTCTTTACTTCGGGTGTTGAAGGATTCTCTTCAAATCTGGCTCTAGTTAATAGTTTTTTAAGATTAAGGGGCTGTCGGTTACTTTTAATAATTTTGAGATCTTTTGTTACTTCCCTCATCCTGTCGCTTTGCTCTAGTATATTGAAGTTTTGGGAAACTTTAGAGAATATATCAGGGTGGTGAGGGTTGTACGTTGTTACAAAGGCTAAGGTGTCTTCTGTTGGTTTAGCATGAGTGCTTCTTAGAAAAATAATGTCGTGTTGTGTAGCCTTTTCTATTCCTTTCTTTATTATTTCTTTCGGAAAACCTCTCTTGATGAGGTCTATCTCTAAATCACTAAGACGCTTTTTCCGTAAATGTGGCTGGGTAACAATGGTACATATCCGTCTTGCAAGGTTGTACGGTATATGTATCTTTGTGTGTCTGGGGTGATTACTTTTGAAATGAAGGTACTGTTTGGTATCAGTTGGTTTGTGATAGATGTCTGTAATAAGTTTGTCCCCGTCTTTCTTTAATAGAATATCCAAGAAGGGGAGTTCTGTGTCACTGGTCTCCATTGTAAAGTTAATATCAGGGTGGAGATTGTTAAGTAATTGGAGGATGTTATCACAGGTATCAATAGAATTATCCCACAGAAGAAAAATGTCATCAAGATAGCGTTTTAATATTTTTTCAAAGTTAGCTTTTTCGTTTTGGCCATATTTTTCTCCTACTTGTGTGTACAGTTTTTGTTCGAGGTAGCCGAGAGTTAATGTAGCGTAGTTTGGGGCCATCTTTGTCCCCATGGCCGTTCCTAACCTTTGTAAGTAGTGTTTGCCATTAAAATGAAAAGTATTGTTTTCTAATATAAATCGAATACTTTCGAGAACAAAATCTTTAGAAAATCTGGTGTGCATTTCTTCAGGGAATTTGTCAAACCAAAACCGAATGGCTTCAATTCCCAATGTGTGTGGGATGTTACTGTATAATGATGTTACATCAAAACTCAGTAAAGTAGTATTCACGGTAATGTTTTCCGGAAGATGGTTCAAAAAATCTAGATCGTCCCGTACGTAACTGGGAATATGTTTGAGAAGAGGTTTTAGTAATATATCTATTAAGTTACTGAGTCTGTGTGTTGGACACATCGGTCCAGCTACGATTGGCCTGAATTTTAAATCTAGAGGCCGTAGTACAGAAATGTATTCTGTACCTTGTTCTATGACTGCTTGTCGTATTATTTCCGATTTGTGAATTTTGGGCAGGCCATAGAAGTTGCTGGTTTTAAAATCAAAATCACAAATGTGTTTTAATTCTTCTTTGGTTAACATAGTGCTGTATTTTTCGGCTAATTTGTTCAATTTTGAAAATATCTTTTTGTCTTCATTGTTGGGAAGTTCATCATAGGTTCTATTATCTCCTAGCATATCTAGTATTTTATATCTATAATAATCGGTATCCATAATGACTACTGCTCCTCCTTTGTCGGCCTCTTTTATGATAATATTATCATTTTCCTGTAATTTTTTAAGAGCTTTTCTGTGCTTAAATTGGATATTGGGTTTAGGGTTTGAATCACTTTTAGTAAGTGGTTGATTAGATAAATTGTCAAGAAAACGATCTAAATGTCTATCTCTCCCTTTTTGTGGTTCCCTATTTGACGAGTTCCTTACTAAAGATTCGCCCGTATGAATACCACCAGGCTGATAGTGCTGCTCCCTTAACCTAAGTTTTCTACTAAAGTCCCTAACGTCTTTGTCTAATTCTGATGGATTAGCAGAAGGGGTAGGTGTAAATTTTAAGCCTAACATAAGTACATCAATTTCTTCAGAAGACAAATCAAAAGTCGATAGATTAATTACCTTGGGTAATTTCGATTCTGATAAGGTCGTCTCGGACGTAGATTGTGCCGATGGCGCACTTCTAAAAAATTACCCTGATCATCATAATTGTCAATATTGTCTACATCATCATCATCTGAAAGATTCCTCACACGGGGTTCCTCGATTTAGGTCAAACACAATATCTACGGGGTCGAGTTCGTGTGCACAAACAGCAAATAACGACCGACTCACTTAGGTACATGCATGTATGTAAGCACATACATTCATGTGGAAAAGATAAATTCTCTATTTTTCCCTTCTACAAGGTCACAAACTCCACATCTGTTCAAAGGTGGTTAGATATAAAAGAAGACGAATTTATCAAATTTCACAGCCCCACCCTGAATAGATAATTGCATCACCCGCTTGTATCTTTATTATCATGTTAATTAACTATTATGAAAGATACTATATGTATATGCATCTTTATTTTGTGAATTGTACATGAAACGAATCATATTTATGACTAATACATGTATACATATACTATGCAAATCATATCTATATTTAATGTATATAAAATGCTAACCTTGTAACATTGTACTAATATTGGTATGCATGTTACAATGAGATTTATAACCGCTTAATTGACTCACAATATTATGTACCGCCATTTACCTTAGAGATTATCATAATGCGAGCTAATGACGAAATAAGTTAATCCGTACATGTTCGGACAATTTCTATTGTTTACTGTATCGAATACGATTGAGCATTATGTCTTTACTTGTTTGTTACTATGGCCATTTTGTTGTTATATAATTATGCTATAAAAAAGCCCACTGTAATGAAAATAATATTACTTGCTCTCTGAAGAAGCTGAAGTAAAACAGCAGAAATGCGCATCAGAGCTATGTGACCGTGTTGGCAGTTAATCTTTTATATATATATATATATATATATATATATATATATATAGGAATAATGGCGAACGATATATAGATATAATTATAACTTCATATTTACATATATTGTTTACGGGACACAGGCCCGGATATAGTCAGATTGAGTCATTTGTACTTGCAATTTCGTCTATTATTTTGAGTATATCTGTGTTTTAAAGCTGGTATTATTTCAGATTTCTTGTGTAGTATTTTTCGTGAACGTTTTTGGCATCTGTGCGTGCTGAAATTTTGAGTTCGTAAAGTTTGCACCTGTTTTAACGCATTAGTTTATCGAGTTTTTGAATTGAATACTTATAATTTTGTTTGATAGTCGCTATATAGCTGAAATATTGCTGAATGCGACGTTAAACCTTAATTCTCTCTCTCTCTCTCTCTCTCTCTCTCTCTTGAGTTGATTCGTCAGATTTTCGCTGTTCGTGTGGTTTTTTGCCCAAAGATCACCATTTTCCTTGTGTACATAGATGGCGCTATATTGAATATAACATAGTCATATGGGGCTTTTGAGTCTTCGAAAGCACTTAATTATTAATATATAGCGCGGGCTATTTGTAAAACTTTTCACAACTGTCATTATTTTTTTGCTTGTTTGTTTGGTTGTGTGAATTAATCTTTTCTGGAGCTCCCTGGGTGGGAGTTTTGTTGTGCGACTCCCTAAGTGGGAGTCTATAAGTGCAAAACCCCACAGTTGCCTGGCTTGTGGGATATTTGATGGTAGATGAATACGTATATTTTCAATAAATTATGAAAATTAATAAATACAAAGGGAAAATATATAAGGGAAAAGCGGTTTGCTTGGCAAGATGATCAAGGTCTCGGCTTTGGCTAAAAAGGAAACCTTGACGATTCGGAGATGTGTTTCAAAAGGCCTGTATAATTCAGGTCACGTGACTTGGTTGCTGAGGCAGCAAACAACGCCCCTCACCGTGTATGATACTATATGAGAAATGACTGCATTAATATACAATATGAATATAAAACGTCCTTCTCTGTCCGACAGGTTTTCAAATCCCACATTTAAATATTCAGTTTTGCGAGAAAAAACACACGAAATTTTTAACCGATGATCGTACTCGGACGAGAAATTTTTCTCTCTTGCCAGCTTGGTTAATCCAATATGAGATGAAATTATATAATATTCAGGTGGTTTCTGGCTTGAGCTTCCCTTTGGAATCAATCATAGTTCATTTATCAAAATGTAAAATTAAAATAAAAAAAGTATTGTACATATGCGAATCCAACCGTTATATGCGATTCAATCACCATTGTGATATGTATTTAATATAAATATGAAATCACTGCCGCGAATATTCTTATAATCAATAAAATTAACTTGATGGTGATTTTGTGAACTTATTCACATCTCAATAGTTTAAAAACTGTACCAAAACATGAATGGATACCCTTTCCTAATATATGTTTTACCATAACAAAATATACATATTTAATTACACCATTTTTCACCTTAATTAACCTAGAAATTCTCGGCTGGAGGGCTAAGCTGTTCTGAGTTATCGCCATGCGCCCATTCACACCTCTATAAAGTCTGTGCCATAATCATTCTGATAATGCAATCAACGACGAACTCAAATCCACTTATGACCTATACCCGGTATTTCCAAAAACAAAATTTGCGACTATCATCCTGTATTGTTTATACCAAGTTGTATGAATATATGAGGAAATTATCGGACGTATGAAGGGAATGACTGAACATTAACACATTGTCGGCTCACACGATTATTAAATAAACATGTAATTTTGTCATATACGCTTCGCCAGAGTAAATCTGACCGCGGACGTCACAGGAAACATGATACAGGTGTGTGTATAGATTTTTCCAGCATACGCCCTACTTCGGCTTGTAGGAGACTATAGATCGTGAATCATATATATTATTCGGTTATCTTACGCATTTATACAGTATAGTATAGTATAGTAACATAGGTTTTTCCATCGACAATTCCGCAATCAACATTACATGTAGTTCCCAGTTCGCGGATAGAGCGGCGTACGACGACAACACGGCCTATGTGTCAGATATCACTCCGCCTCACGATTCTCTCGCACCTTGAAAAAACCCGATTCTCTCGCGATTGAAGATTCGCAATCAAGAACGGATCGTGCATGGGTAAACGATTCAAAAACGATATCGCGAGAGAATGGTTTTTTTCAGAAAAGGTTCAATCGTTTTTTCTCATTTTTTTCTCGATATCCTCGCGACTGATTCGCGAATGATCGTTTTTCAATCGAGAAAATTGAAGAAAAATCGCGACTGAAGAAAAAACGAATAATGGAAACGATCCCTTATCAAGTGTTCCAATGGTGAGGAAAATGGTAAATCTAACATGACTTTTTTGGAGCTCGTTTCCATGACAACGGCACCACATTTCAACAGTACTGCAGGTAGATCTGAAAAGTAGAGACCATAGGCTTTAAAATGATGTATGATCCAGGTCTGTGTAGGGTGGGTGCATTAAACTCGAAAAATAAGGCCCTTTTCCAGGATCGGCCGCTCGCCTATTAGTTACATGTTGGCAGGAACGACAGGAAAGGTGACAAAGGAAAACATCTCTTGTTGATAACCAGAACGTAATAATATTATTAATAACTTCTTTCAGCGGCATTAAAAAGCTGCTATTGTTAAACTGTAATTGTCAAACAAAATGACTGATGACATCGAATTGTCACAAAAAATAAATTCACAAGTTGCTGTCCATAAGCAATTTGCTGACATAAGAATATTCAGTTTCAGCTCACTGGTTCAAGAGGGGCGAAAATAATTAAAGGTATACTTCTACCTTCATCCAAGAGTGGATAGGTCCAACAATGTCCTGGCCTGGTATAGGGTTAACATGTTTAGTCTGACTTACAAACTTGGGAATGTCCCCTTCACTCTTGTTTTCAGCTGGTATAGACTACATGTATACCACCGGCTATTAACGGCCCAATGCACTATTTATGGGGAAACCTACATATAATCATTGCTTGCCTCCCATGTTTGTGTTTTAAAGATATCAGACTACCCAACAAATACATTCGGAATCCGTTATATTTCTTTTGTTACTAAATTTCAAATACTCTACCGCCAAGCAACCAGCACTTGTCTCACGTGCATCATATGTATTCCACTAAAAGTGTAGCACTACACGCCATTTTGACAGGATTTATTTTTCGCAGTTTTTATTGTATGGCGACAGATTACTTGAGATGTGCTGACAGAAGATGGCCTGCAGAAATAAACTGAATGTGTATCGAAAGTGTTGTGTCGATATCCCCGGATTTATGGGTCGATCGATGGCAATATATGTCTTAAACAGTAAATCAACGGTACCGCACCGATAGACTCTGGGTATTAGCTAAATGGACCATGGTGAACGACCAGGAACAAATAGCCTGAGGTACAAGGCTCAACAAGAAACAATTCAATACTTCATTCCGTCTAGCGAGCTCCGTTGTCAGGTTATAATAGTTAACGAGTGAACACCGTATACATAATATATAAGTTTTAAGGATCAAACATATATACCATACCGTACGCAGGTGTGAATATAAAAAAAAAAAAATATATTAAACATGTCGTTTTCTGTGTGATTTTTCACTTTAGGTTATGATAGGGTTCTATAGTCCATGTGCAGGACAAGAAACTTTAGCCAGTAGGTCCGTAGGAATTGCATATGCCCTCAATGGATATCCATGGGGAAATTATAAATGCACCTATAATAACAAATTTTTCATACAATATTGGAAATCTTACTCTGTATTCTGATACCTGTTCCTGTTACAGTATATCTTCATTCCTGAGTTTACGCCAGAAATCATAATGCCAGTGAGTTATGGCGCTTTGAGGAGCAGAAAGGACCAGAGCGCGTTACCGAGGGAAGTCGACCGATCGAGAATGAATGAAGACGACTTAAGACCGGAGCATTTCGTAGCAATAAGCTGTTTGAATTGAAATCGGGAAAAATTCGATAATGACGAAGTCCAGTCCATGATGCAGGAAGCGGAGTTTTTGCCTTTTCATTAATGCCGTGGCCAGGCGAGATTTGTCAGATGAGGGGGAACTACCGGCGACATTGGCCATCGATCACTGCCGAACTGGAAGAGAAGCATAAACGAGGCTTTGCCCGTCAAACGCCATCTAATGTATATATTTCAAAGTTTCCAATCTGATCTTTTAAATCCAATTCGCTCAAATGACTAGCGACGATTCATCTTCCCGGACCTATCTGAGACCACCGGCGCACACACAAAAGAATTTAGAGACCATTAGTTGTCTAAACTGGTCTACAATTGATCAGCTGTGCCGTTCCTAACATTGGAAATTCCATAAAAGAAAGACAAGCTAGACACAAATTATGAGATACCATCTTTCCTGTTCTACAAATGATGAAGAAAAATCACCTCCCATGTATTCGGATATCCCCTGATGACTTACAGCAGAATGAGGTAATACCGTCACAGGTGCATGACCGTTACACATAGACGTAACATCAAAGTATTGGATTTTCTCTGATGGCGTAAAAGCTGATGAAGTGGCGTAATGGATATTTAATGTTTTACGGAGAATACAAACTACCAGCAATGACCTGGGAAATTAATAACCCACGAGGCTTGAATTATACTGTTCACGCGTCTATACACGGCGACTCGGGATGATATAGTGTGTTGACAGCCAAATTACGTCAAATTATAATACCATTGGCATGAATAGGATACTTCCGACTCAAAATAAATTGATTTCGTAATTAATGCGACATGGAAACGAAATGAAACTTTAGCCAGTAGGTCCGTAGGAATTGCATATGGCCTCGATGGATATACATGGGGAAATTATGTATGCACCTATACTAGCAAATTTTTGATACAATATGGGAAATCTTACCCGAGGATCATGTCAGTCAGAATGCCGGTGATTATCTCTGTATTCTGGTAGTTGTTCCTGTTACAGTATATCTTCATTCCTGAACTTCGTATGTAAGTATCCACGCTTCACATTCCGTATCCGTCTTGGTAGCCACATAATTCAATTGATCTTGCACACGTCATTGGCCTACTGTTATCATTGCGAGAGGAAGTGTCCAAGAGAAGGTAACAGTTTCACCGATTAAAAAGTCTGAGCTTACGCCAGAAATCAGAATGCCAGTGGGTTATTGCTCTGTGAGGGGCAGAAATGACCAGAGCGCGTTACTGAGGGAAGTCGACCGATCGAGAATGAATGATGACGACTTAAGACCGGAGCATTTCGTAGCAATAAGCTGTTTGAATTGAAATCGGGAAAAATTCGATAATGACGAAGTTCAGTCCATGATGCATGAAGCGGAGTTTTTGCCTTTTCATTAGTCTCAGAATGCCGTGGCCAGGCGAGATTTGTCAGATGAGAGGGAATTACCGGCGACATTGGCCATCGATCACTGCCGAACTGGAGGAGAAGCATAAACGAGGCTTTGCCCGTCAAACGCCATCTAATGTATATATTTCAAAGTATCCAATCTGATCTTTTAAATTCAATTCGCTCAAATGACTAGCGACGATTTATCTTCCCTGACCTATCTGAGACCACTGGCGCGCACACAAAAGAATTTAGAGACCATTAGTTGTCTAAATTAGTCTACAATTGATAAGCTGTGCCGTCCCTTACATTGGAAATTCCATGAACGAAAGACAAGCTAGACAAAAATTATGAGATACCATCTTTCCTGTTCTACAAATGATGAAGAAAAATCACCTCCCATGTATTCGGATATCCCCTGATGACTTTCAGCAGAATGAGGCAATACCGTCACAGGTGCATAACCCTTACACATAGACGTAACATCAAAGTATTGGATTTTCTCTGATGGCGTAAAAGCTGATGAAGTGGCGTAATGGATATTTAATGTTTTGCGGAGAATACAAACTACCAACAATGACCTGGGAAATTAATAACCCACGAGACTTGAATTATACTGTTCACGCGTCTATACACGGCGACTCAGGATGATATAGTGTTTTGACAGCCAAATTACGTCAAATTATAATACCGCAGGCATGAATAGTAAACTTCCAATGCAAAATAAATTGATTTCATAATTAATGCGACATGAAAATGAAATTATCAAACACAAATGATATAACGTTTATGCAAGGGTAAATAAATCATGTATCGCTCATTTGGCAGTATTTATGATTGCACAACATATCAAAGCACGTGTTTCACTGTAGTAATGTGATACGGTTGTATACAATCATATTTGCAAACAGATTTGGACGTACACAAGAGGTTTCATTATTTGTTCATTGGGCACACTTCCAATGATGACCCAGCCAGAGTTGTATATAGTTCTCTATTATTGTTAGACAATTTTCGCTGTCAGTACATACATGTAAGCATGAAATTGAACATATTAAGAGAGTTATATCAAAAAGCATCAACGGATACCCTTAACTTCATCATACCGAAATATGGATAGTAATTTCTGCTAACTGGCCGCTAGATGGCACCGCGGTATATTACTGCACGCTTGGCTGAACACAGGTGCCAGCCGTCTTTTGACTGCCTCTTAAACGGTGTATGACCGACAGTGTATTGAGCCCGACTCAAGATTACCCAGCATGGGGTCGATTGGGGTCTCCAACTTACTCGTTAATAGTACAATCAACTCCCAATGTATTATCTTTAAATATATTTAACTGTGATAGAATATCTGATCTTATAGGCAAGCCTGTTACACACACACACAAGGCATAAGTGGAAGCAGATATTGAACATTGAATTTAAGCAATAAAACTTAGGTGAAAGTATTTTACAAAATATGCACTTCACAAACCGATGAATATTAATAATATATTTGTTAAAGCGAAATGTAACATTTGTTGTATTAAACATGTATTCTTGCAGATTATTGGGGCATTTCGACCTACCAGTTATAGTACAATGCTTGTGAACATATTCAAGAAAAGTTGTATCGATACCGTGTGAATTTCAATGAATAACACTTTCATGTTCCAGTTTCAGTATTACGTCAACATACATAAATCACAGCATTCTAATCGTGGAAGAGGAGTTCACCCATTGTATTTGGCAACAAATACTCATATAAAGTCTATTACAGTCTACGTTTTCAGGGTGGAATAACGGTGTAAAGAAGCTGAGCGATATTGTTTTTGGTGTTGATCACATAATCATATTATGAAAATCAACCTGCTGGGTGTTCCTGTCCATACCGTTTTCGAAGGCGCAATAATGACAAGAACCCAAGCTACAATATGATAGAAGAGCTTTCGATTCTATTGTTCGACTTCCTCCTTTGCAAACGTAAAGTTGACGACTTTCTCAGTAAAACAAAACTCTAATGATTATCTATTCTACGGCAAACGTTAAGACGGAAATGTGACAATACATTAGATGTTGATTATTCGCCTCGTGCAATACTCAATTGTGATCCATGTTTAATCGGCCCTGCAGGTATCGTCACCTGTCACCAGATCTCAGCGTGAATAGCCACGGACCGGCCCCCACTTAATTACTCTAGCTGAACGCCTTATAGTGTCTTTCTCCAAAAATTCTCAAATTTTAAATTGAAATGGAAGCAAGAAGATATGTAATAATTAGATCAAATGAAGAACCATGAGATAGAACACGGTATGGTATGTATAATGCTACGCTGGCAAATATCGTTGGCTGAACGGTGTTTTACCTTTAAACTTTTGAAAATGAGCTACTTTCGGCTTTTTCGTGAAAACCTATGCTAAGGTATAGGTTGAAAATGCAAATTGAACCCTCATTTTTAAACCAAATTGGAAGCAAGCAAAACATTTTCTTTGGGAAAATAAAATAGCACATCGTATTGATATACTATTCGAAATTAACTTAATATGCTGGCAAATGTTGTCACCGAACAGAAATGCTTGATTTTCAGCTTCAAAAACCATTATCCAATCTAATCTAGGTTAATTTCCCCGGCCATGTTGAGCAGTGGAGGCGATCTGCGCCTGACAGAGTTGTCTTCCCTTACCAATCAAAGTTGGACATGTGGCCTGGGCAATTTGATGCCTGCCCAGGCATGGGGTTTTAATCCTTGGGTTAGGGGACTGAAACATCCCAGTCCAATCAAAAAACGTCCTGTCCCATCAAGATGACCGCTCTGATGACGTCACAGTGATTTTTATTTATTTATGCTATTTTCTCCGAAAACACAGCAAGGAAAATTAGAAAATAATTATTCCATATGGAGTAAAATTATCTTGAGCACTTCTTTGCGTTAAAAGGCAAGCATCTTGAAGAAAAACGATTATAATGCAATTTTTCACACCCTCATGTCACGTGATCCTCTGCACGAAGGGGTATGCAAATAGACGCAAAATGCCCTCAGTATGATAGCCTGTAAAGTCACGGAGTGTCAGCTTCAATTTTTTGTCGTTTCGTATATAAAAAGTTCCTTAGATTCACCATTGTACCTCCTCTTCCCCAGGCCTGGTGACATTTTGAAAAGTTGGAATTCACCTCTCCCACCCTTGATAGTATTTGTTTATGCAGTTACTGACACGTTCTCGTTCGCCGGCTAAGAAGTCAAATCGCATATTTTACGTAAGATTTTTGTTCCTCTATATATAATGTCCGTGTCGTTTGCGCTAAAGCACACAGGGTGAGCCCGATGAGGCCAGCAAAAGAACGCTGATGGAAGCCTGATCAGTAAATATAGTCATCAGTGGCAGAGTGTGATTTTCACCAGTATTCAGTAATGGAGGTTGTTAATACTATTATCAGGTCATAGTGTGAAGAACGAAAAGCATGCAATAAATGACCGATCAAGCCGTCGAACAAATATTGGCCGATCACCCTATATGGTTCTCATATATGTTGAAGAAAACATTCCGAAGTCTTCTCAAATTGCTCAAGAGTGAAAGCCCATAAACGAAATGAAATAAGAATAGATGGAATAGCTGAAAAGATCTAAGCAAAGCGCAATATTGATGATGTGTTAGACAAATTATCCAAAAAGGGGTTTGAGCATTTCTTTTAAAATCAGGATTGCTACAATGACAGGCATGGAACAGTTTCTCCTTAATTTAAATGTCAAATTCGACAACCCGTTGACAGTTGTGATTTGATTCATGCACATAAAATGCTAATAGGAATAGATTATTGATTATTGTGTTTTAATCGTTTATCCGAGGCTGTGTCTGCATGTCTATCTTTTTGACGCTTTGATTTTCTAAGCGCTGGGGAATCGTGAGGCGGACTGATAAATGCACTTCAAATGTTTATGGTACAAATTTGTTATGCAAATAAGCTTGAGATACATAATAGACAAATATTGGCATATCTTCCTTTCTAAAATACTTAGAATTCTGGTTTTGTTGCATTCCATTAGCATCTAGGTGATTTGGAATCACATTCGCGACACGGATACCAATAGTTTCAGAAACATGGTTACAATAGCATCAGGTCATCAAGGGTTTCATTTCAGGAACTTAAATAGTTGCGAATTTTATAGACTCTCTTTGCTGCATATACAGCAATTAAGATTTCATAATTCGAGTAATTTCGAAAACAAACGCCTTAGTAACGTGTTGCTATGTCTGTAAACCTCTTCCCCTACTGCTTTTCTTTGTCATTTTCAGATCGGAATTTTCCCATATTCCTTCATCAAATATCATCCCTCTTGTTCGCTTTTTCGCGGCAATTCGAAAGCAGAATCGCTTAAGTCAAACTGACACGTCGAAGGCTTAAATTATACTAAGTGGAAATCTGTTAACAGTTGCATCGGATACAGCAGCAGAAAAATGCATATCAATCACAAACAAACTGAATTCAAGGCCCATTGTTGAAAATCATGTTAAATGCAAGCTGAGACCGAATCGATTTGGAACAGATTGAGTTATCGCGTGAAAGTGGGGTCGCAGTTTGTACATAATAATATGGTCATCAGCACGTATAGAGTTGGCACTTACTGATTTTCTAACCAAAGAATGTGAGCACTTGTTTCCATAATTGACTTCTCATCAATCTACGTTACATTCAACACAGACCTATTCAACAGACTATATGCCGAGGCCGTTGGAGGATAACCCGTAACACACAGCTCAGTATGCTATGGGCATAAATGAAAAATGCACTGGATTTGAAAGAATACATCGATTGGCCAGACGAAGCATAATGATTACACCTCCGCATGATCCACCCGCCCAACATACACATACACACACACCAACACACACAGGACACCATTTCCAAGTTCGTATCACTAGTATATGAATACTTATCACCTACCGGTAATTCCCACTCATTCCCAGTAGTATATACTTCGGTTTGGATTCGTTCTAATTAGACGTTGATTTTCACTGGTTATGCGAACACACCGTTGCTCGCACCGCCACCCGGCGCCATATGAGCCTTACTAAACTGCGTGTGTCCGCCCGTGTGTGCCACTGACTATAAGTCCATGAGCTGGAGGGGTCCACCTAGCACCCCGCACCAGTCAACGAAACCATATTTTTTGATTCCTCAACACATATAGATTAAGAAAAAAAATGTTAACACTGAATAAACTGGGACTCAAAATGTTATCAGATCACTTAAAGATACCCCCTATACGTCGTTAGTTTCATTTTGAAGAAGGGGGTATGGGTAAACTGTCATTCATATTTTCGTTAATTATTAACCGATTCGTCTCATTTTTGTTTTATGTTGGTCGCCATGCATGAGTGTAAGACGCCCTGCAAAAATATTTCGCTCAGGTGACATGTGACGTCACTAGGGGACCGTCTCCAAATATCTTATGGAAAATTCCTAATACACAGGTCGGATCGCATTTTAAGCCGCAAAGTCAACACTTTTCTCCCTGCATATGATAGAATGATGACCACCTATTATGAAACAGCAAGTTTTGGGTGGAAAATTGAGATAACTACACATGCATGTGAGTTCACAAAAATACCAATTTAGCCGAATTTGACGCTTTTGACTATATCTGGTTCAGTTTACTGTTTTCTCCATTTTCTTGTCGAATTCTTCTAATTTATATTATATTTTAGTCTCCATTCTCCGGTGTAAATAGTATGTACATTACAGCTTCATAATCTTCTATGAAATGGTAAGTATGGTAAGTATGGTAAGTAAACACAGGTGCGAATCAACGCTGTTTGTTTCCATGTTTGAATGCAACTAATCACTAACCAGAATTTCTTAATTTGAAGTTTATGTTTTGTTACTAACATTATGACGACACTTTAGCGACTGGCCCGCAAACAAAACCACATCGGTGACAATGAGAACAATACCAAGATTGATACAAGGATATTTCCCTGGAATAAATCCTATGCTGTATTTCACAGGTAGATTTTCTCCATCCTGTAGGTATAAATTATTGCATTTGATGTTATTTCATTTACTGTTACTGCTTCATCTGTTTTGTTCCTCTTTGCTCAATTTAAAATTTGTGGAATTGCTTTAACGAAAAGATAAGTGATATATTGCAAAAGACCAATTAGACCATGAGCATACATATATCATTGATACATGATGATGGAGAGACATTGGTTATATATTGTACAGCAATACATCCCTAAGCTTGACAGATTTACTTGTAAATAAACTTTCTTTCAATCGTTTTGGAAGTGTTGAACATTAGTGTTTCCATTTATTCTCTATCAGGATATCGCCAGTAACATTGTGGAACATCCTTTTCCGAAGAGCATTATACATTTCTATAAAACTATCTTTCACACTTAGCTCAACCAGAGAGAGAAATTACAAGCAATAGCAACAAGCTCAGCTCTCTATACTACACTCCCTCATCAGGACCTTATTGACCATCTAAGTTCATTAATAGTATCTGTGTTCAAGAAAACTGATCGTAGATATATTAATGTCGGAAGCCATAAAGCATTCTTTAGCTCGACTACATACAAGAGATATCATTCATGGGATGTTTCTTTGTTTATAGAGTTGCTTGAATTTCTCATTAAAAATATATATGTGAAATTTGGCAACACAATATATCAGCAGCATATAGGTATTCTAATGGGTACTAATTGTGCACCCCTGTTGGCTGACCTGTATCTGTTCTCTTATGAATATGACTATATGCAGGCGCTTTCAAAAACCGATCCATTCAAAACCCGTTCCTTCTCATTCACTAAACGCTATATAGATGATCTTCTCGCTTTGGATAATCGCTATATAAATGACGCAGTGAAGGATATATATCCGCCTTCACTGGATTTGAAGGAAACTACAGATAGCCCTACAGGCACATCTTATTTAGATCTCTACCTCTATAAAAATGAAGTGGGCATTCTCTCTCGTCGACTTTATGACAAAAGAGATGATTACAATTTCGACATCGTAAACTATCCCTTTCTGGATAGTAATATTCCAGTGGGACCTGCCTATGGCGTATACATATCTCGCTTAGTAGCATTTGCTAGATCCTGTGTTAAATGTGATGATTTTAATCAACGTCACAAAACATTGTTGCAGAAACTTATAAAACAGGGCTATTCCACCAAGCGCCTCCACTCAAACTTTCTCAAATTTGGCGATACATATCACATGCTGATAGCAAAATACGAACGTAGCGTGCAAGATCTATGGCGCTACGTTTCGTAACTTGTGTCTAATTCCGCTTAACCCGGGGCTAGGGGCCGTATGAACCCATGTACTCCAAGATCCTCATGGTACTCGTATGAACAGTCACAATCAAAGCGTGACTGAGATACATCATTCTTTAGATGACGACTTTACAACGAATATTATGGATTAAGAATACTGATCAGCGATACGGATTTGATATTTTTGGAACATCATGATGTCTTGCCGGCATCATTGAAACTGTTGACCGCTTCTCTCTTGCAGGAAACAAGCCTATGTTTATGTATACTATGATTGTCTTTTTGAATTTGGTGCTAATACTGTTATGTGGAAAATGGAATAGGTCTTTGGATTATGGACGCGGATATTCTCTAATGGACGACGGCTGGATTATGAATGACGGACCAGACGCTTGTAATTATATTTTCTCTGATTGCAGGATATTCCTACCATCTGTTGTGTATAATGTCTTCCAAACGCAAGGCTAGTACAGAACGACCTATGTTACAGAGAGACAGAACATGCATCATTCACCAAGATGATTCCAACGTGGCGGGTTTTGTCTATCTGTCCGACCAACCAGACCCTGATGCCAGGTTCAGAATGATCTGCGAGGTGAGGGACAAGAGGCTGTCGCAGCCCATTGGCTCCCCGTATCGCATGCCTAGTATCTGTGCACAAATTCCAGATGTTCTCACAGAAGATCATGGATACCACAGAGACTGCTACCAGAGTCAACCTGAGTCGACTAAAGCCCGCCACTGCTTCAACATCGTCAGCGAGTGGTCAAGGCGATTCAACTCAACGCCCCAGACGAAGTTTGTCCGTGTCATCTGATCACTTTCTATTCAAGCCAGATTGTATATTCTGTAACAGCTCTGATCGCAAAAAAGTTAAAATCCACGGGGGTTGGACCACAGAGTGTTTGTCGAACTTTGATTCGGGAGGAGGAGACACCGTTCTTAGATTGGCAGAGAAAAGAAACGATGAAAATCTCCTGCGACGTATTCGTGGTCATGACCTGTTTGCATGTGAAGCAAAGTATCACAAGAGCTGCCGGATGAGATACAACGATCCTGCCAAATGGAGAAGCACCAACGAAGCAGCAAAAGAGCGAGTAATACTCGTAGAGTCTGCACATGATACTTGTCTGGAGAAATTGTATGAGGTAATCGGCCATAACACCATTGAGGGAAACAAAGTTATGAAGATGGTAGAACTTCGAGACCTGTATATTGGATACCTCGAAGAAACCCCTTTCCCTAATCCAAACTACAGGACGGAAACACTGAAGATGCGATTGGAGAAGTCTGATGTATTTGGGGATAAACTTCCATTCGCGTCCCTGAACAGAATGGGAGGAAAACTTCAGACAGACTTAGTCTTTAGCACTAGCCTAGATCTTTCTGCTGCAGCGAGGAACAGTTATTTGTTAGGTTCTTCTGATCGAGTGAATGACGCAGCTACATAT
>JAVTVY010053519.1:0-25432 GCA_036873755.1 Hanleya hanleyi
GTATTCAGGTCCGAAAAGAGCTCTTTTCATTTGTTTTAAATTAAATCAAAATTCTTGTTAAATATTGAGTTTTTATCCGGCACAGCAAGTTATAAAGTCGTTATATTGCTTTGTCAGTCTAACACAGGTCGAGGGTGATGTTCGCCCGATATTAAAGTGATCGTAAACCCTCAAGTAAAATGTCCATCAAATGAAAGACCCTTGCAAGCAGTGTGGGAATATATTTATTGTAATTTTTTTTACGATTTTATTACACAGAGTAAACTGCAATCATATTTAGGTCCAGTGATGTCACGCTGCCTTAATACATATATTTCAAAGTGTGTATACACTTTCCAATGCTTGATTCAAGCTTAAGTGACTCCCTGTTCCAATGTGCATGTTTCACCAAAAACGGGGAAAATAAATACAAGATTCAAATTGACTTGACATCATCTTGAATCAAGGATTGGAAAGTGCATACAAAGTTTGAAATTTATGTATTAAGGCAGTGTGACGTCACTGGACCTAGACATGATTGCAACAGACCACCATAGAATACCAGGCTTTATTTGCAGTTTACTCTGTGTAATAAAATCGTAAAAAATTACAATAAATATTTTCCCACACTGTTCGCAATGGTCTTTCATTTGATGGAAACTTTGTGTGCGTCACATTTCTATGATAAATGATTGTCGGCGATACATAGGACATATTATTGGTCTCGCTGCAACAAAAGCTGGCACAGCATCCGGATATGAGATTTCCATGTGCCTCAGATATAACGTGGGATAACCTTGATTTTCATGAAATTCTGGAATCGTAATGGGAAAACTGCATGGGATCCAGATGCTGGGATGCGAGAATGCAATATATATATACATTTCTTATTGACAGAGCCATACGACGGCTGCTTACAACCATCGAAAGCCCTTCGTCCCTTGTCCACCCGAAGTCGTGGCAAGGTACAGCATTCAAGGACTACGCCCAACTATTTAGCCATTGCTCAGAATGAAATGTTTAAAACCTATCACGGGGAGGACATAAAAGGTATGTACCGGAGAAGTATGTTTGAAATGCAGGTGCAATAGATGGATTGTCTGCCTTGATTAGCCTGAACAATCTCCTAAAGAGGGCGTACCGTGTGACGTAACGTAACGACGGGTTGCTTGCTTGCTTTCTGCTTCTGTGGTGCCAGGTGATCTGGATAGCATGTGTCGGATACGGTATTCAATATTTCAGGGCTCGCACTAGCCCTATTTTCCCTATTTTGCCTGCTCTCCCCTATTTTTCCCTATATTTTCTCAAATTTGATTGAGTTTGCTCTATTATTCCTATATTTTCAGGATAGTTCGTGATTTTTCGCGCAGCTCTGACATTGTATTTATTATGATACATATACACGAATAGTTAGTTGGCTTATTTGAATCCTCCAAAATAACAACGCGACCGAGTCGGAAGTGTCCAAACTAAATTGTACTGTGTTTCTTCTTTGCTACCTTGTCCCAGTAATCTGGGGGACTTTGTGATTGTAATTAACAAGTAATTATCCCTGTTGGTGACTGAAATGCCCTGTTTTCTGGATTTTGCCCTATATTTTGGCTATGGGTCCGTGGGAGCCCTGATATTCAACCGTCGTCCATGAAGACAATTCCTCGTAGGTAATCAAAGACCTTTTTGGTCCTAGATTACAAATGTGTATGAAATAAAAATAATAAAACACGAGATGATCTACACGAGAGAAGCGGTAAACTGTTTTCAATTATGCCAGGACGACATGATGATGATGTCCATTCTTTAGTGAGTATTTTCTCTCAGTCCCGCTTTGACTGTTTATTTATACACTATGAAGATGCAAAATACAGGATATTCTAACGGCCTTTGAAGTAGCAGGAACACAACTGGGCTGGGTGGTGCTTAGTTGGTTCGTCGTGATATAGCTGAAATATTGTTGAAAGCGACATTAAATTCTATTCACGCACTCACTCACTATTCTAACGGCCCCTAGTCGCGGGATAAGCGGGATTAGACATAAGTTAAGAAACGCCCACTGCGTGAAATGGTCAAGTTTCCAATTTCGGAAACCCGCCGGAAACCCATTGAAAACTGTAGCGACACAGTTCCCAGTAGGTCCGGCGGGTTTCCGTAATTAGAAACATTTCACGCAGTGGCGCTTTGATGGTATATTGCCGTCAGTATACGATATTCATCTCAAAATTTGAGAAACTCTGAATGAAGGCGTTTGATGGCATAGCCTTGTTTGACAAATTTCTGCAATGATTTTCTGTGTCAGTCTGCCTATAATCTAGCAAATGCTACCAGGTGAGATATGTATATGCCATATTCAGGATCATTCGGAATAATTAGCGTTAGGGTTTGCCTGATGGCTAAGAATGATTTATGTCCAAACTAGACCATTCAAAACAAGGGATATTTGTTAAGAAAGAGCGACAAACTGTGCTAAATTTGAAAAAGATTATCGCACTTTTATCATTTTATCATTTTAGTGGCAAACATGACTGCAGCTGGAGGACTGGACTACTTCAACAACCCGAGAGGACCACTGCCGGGATGTTTCGCTTTCTCCCCCAGACCGTCTAACTTATCTCTTCATCCTCAGAGCTCCTATTTTACCAGTACGGTTGGCAACAACATGGCCATCCCAGAAAGAGAGCTTTTGTACAAATCTTGCCCGGATGTAGATGATGGTATGTGCCGATTTGCAGGACATCCATTTTCATTGTCTGCTGGATCAACGTTCACCATGGACCCTTTAGCGAGTTATGTCAACCCTAATGCTGTGTTACCGATAAGCTACGCAACTAGGTACGTTAGCCCGGCTGTTGAACACAGCGCTGGAGGAGAGGCAAACCCAAAAACCGAAATGTGACAAAAAATGGAACGGATTAAAACGCTGACTTTCCATGACAAGGTGCATGTAATTTATTTTACTTTGTCTTGCAGACTTGCTACGGGTCGTTTTGCGGGTTTCAAATGCCCCAAAGTCTTTCACTAATGTTCACCGCACAGACTTGACTTTCCTTTTGAACGATTTTATTAACTTAATGAACGTCGGTTTCATTTCCATGGCAGCTCCCAGATGACGACGTACTTGAAGACTGGAACTTGGTACAGAACTGGATTCTATGTTATTTATTCAAAGCAAGTGCAATTTGTATGTGTTTATGTGCTGGTCAACAGCTAGACGGAAGTTTATTCCCAGTTTTATCATTACGAAAGCCAAGCAGCTACATCTCTATGTTCTGGATCGAGATGCCGAGGATCGGGGACATCGATACTCGGGATTTCAAGCTGTTATTTGGGACTATTGTACAGTAAGGACACTGACAAGTATGAAGGTTGATATAATTGATTGCATTTCCCCTAAGTTATCTCTATTTAAAGACTTTTGATGCTGTCCTAGTTGTGTCGACCGTAACACTCTCTAGTCATTTCTTTACGTACATAATAACTTTGGACCGTAGGCAGTTCCAAGTAGCGCAGTTCATGTTTATTCGCCAAGACGAATCTGATCAATAAGGACACAAGTTTCCTCAGGTTTTACATAGCATACGTATGGACCAGCTATGATCTTGCTGACTTTTAAGTGACTTGTGTGATCAGATCCTATTCCGATGAGATTTGAACTCGGTTGTACCAACTAAATATCAAGACTTGAGGACTTCTCTAAATAACGGAACTAAAGACCGTGTTGGGCAATCTTAGATAGTTCACCTTGTCATTGGACAAGGCATAGACGAAACAGTTGGGAAAGGTGAAGTTCAATATGAAGCCGTTAGATCCGGAATTCTGTAAACAACCTTTCATCAGGCATATAGGCCAGTTCATGCAAAGCAATCCTCGAAAAGGTCTTAAATAGCAGGTTTCTGGACGAGGTATTGCGCTACAAGCCACTGTTATTGCTCATCAAGATTCAGGACGAGGTTTGCCTATCCAACAAATTTACAGGGTATTTGTTATAAGATGCAACAACCGGATTGTTACTCTCGGATCACGGCTGATGGCCAAATGATGTAAGGGGACAAGCTTTGACTAAAAAGGCTTCTGTCTCACATCTATTGGTCATTTGGTGGTCGTTTTCACATTGCACCAAATTTGTAGTATTGCGACCTCCAATCTATGACAGCGGGAGTTGTCCAAACTATTCCAGGAAATAGTTGAGTGATCCCCAGAGCTGATAGAATTGTGACCTCCAATACCATGCTTGGATTATGAGACTTGTATTTTATGACTCCTCATTGTATACCTCGAATACCTTTTTGTGTTCAAGTATGTTTCTTTTAGATGTTCCCTGTCTGCATGATGTGCTTTCCTGTTAGAAATGTGTTTGTCGTTTTGTAGATGCCTTTGCGAATGTGAAATATTGAATTGAATGTGGTATATTGTTATTTTTGACTTAATCTTTTTGAATAGTGCAAGTTTAGTCTGTTTGATATATAGTCACTATATAGCTGATTTCGGGATTATAACAAGGTCTAATTTTCGTTATGTTGGTTTATCATTTTGAAAAAAATTCTTCCTCCGTTGCCTTTGTAATCGACCTAAACGTCTGAACATATTTGCTAGTTCCATTAGGTGCCATCAATGTAATACCTTGCAGATTTGAAAAGGTATTATTCTCAAACGAGATAAGGGAGGTTATATTTAACTGATGATTTGTTTTCAAGTTGTAAGGGTTAGCAATTCGCTCAATTAGCCAAGTGCAAGTATAGTTTTGCTGCATTGATAAAAAAGGTAATGAAAATGTCGACTACTTGTATATTTATCATGTTTAGTCTCAAGTGAAATGTATTTGGGGATTTCATGAATTTAGGCGGTTAGGCAGTGAAATACCATTTTGTGTTCAGTTCTTTCAGATACAGGGTTGGAAATAAAATGGAAAAAGGGATACGGAAATGTTTGCGAGCATTGAACCGACGGCTAGCTTGATTACGCTCGAACGCAATGTGCTGGAGGTTTTTATTACGCACAAAGACTGAAATATGCAGGAGTCGTGTTTTGAAACGAAGGAATGACTGTCGTCTTTCTGAGGCGAGGGCGATGGGAGTCGAGTAATGTGCGGAAATGATGAATGAGACTGGCTATGGTGAGTCGACTATAGAGCTGGTCGAGGAGATTTTCGTGGTCATTTATCACGCGAAATCATTGAATGAAAGTTGATAAAGGTTGTGTGATATAATGTGAAATGGGTGGATTTTTGAGTAGCGTGATCCACAAAAAAAGTCAAATGAATTTGTCTGTGTTTGTCAATTGTAGGCTGTGATAGGATAACTGTACTTTTATTGTCCGGAGTAAAACGAGACGTTTACTTATATTCTTATTTATTATATACGTTCTGCTGTTGTTGCATTTGTTACCTTTAGTGCATGCTTTAATTTATTTTGAAATGAACATAAACTGTCTTTGTAATTTTCTATCTGAACATTTACAACGGAGAATGAAAGATTTCAATAAAGTATTCAAGCAACGCATTATCATAATTTTATATTATATTTCCTGTGGCCGATCCGACTTGTATCAACTAGTCCTCGTCCATCTTCGAGAAAACACTTTTGCTTAATAACTTATTCATCATGACACTTAAAAAACTTAAGGCAACTTAGCTTATACATTGTTAAATGTCGTAACCATGACTTTCCAATGAAAGCGTGCAGTTGACCCTATCTGACCTGGGCTTGTTGGGACCTGTCCCCCCCCAATTATTATTATCCCTTGAGCCACAAGGCTGAAACTTACCACACTATACCTTTGGGTAAAGCTCTACCAGAAAGTTTAAAAGAATCAAAGATGGCGGCTTTGATGACGTCATACTGATGTCATTTTTATTATCGAGCCCGTAGCTTTAGCTGCGGAAAGCTCGATATAGGTGCCACAATGATGTCCGTCTATCTGTCTGTCTATCTGTCTGTCTATCCGCAGGACCAAATAAATGTTAAAGTTTTGGACTTAGAAATTTTTCCCTCAGGACCAAGTAAATGTTAAAGTTTGATTCTAACGCCTGCCCAACCGCCGAACCCTCATACTTCAGATGCTTACATCGGACTATTGAACATATTGAACCCATCCACTACCCTCGGGGAGCCCAGGACCAAGTAAATATTGAAGTTTGGACTCAGAAGATTTTCTTGCCCACAGCTTCGCAGTCTCACAATAAGTATGTCTCCTAAACTAAGGCCAGCCCAACCCTCGAACTTTGATATATTCCAAATGCTTACATCTGGCTACACTTGAACCCATCCACTACCCTCGGGGAGCATGTTCCCAACCCTGGGATCCCAGGACCAAGTAAATGTTAAAGTTTTGGACTTAGAAGATTTTCTTGTCCACAGCTTCTCCGTCTCCCCTATGTCTCCTAAACTAAAGCCAGCCGGACACCCGAACTTTCATATATTTCAAATGCTTACATCTGGCTACACTTATTGAACCCATCCACTACCCTCGGGCAGTATGTCCCCACCCCTGGGGCACTGAGCCCCACCCTCTATCTCTTAAACTAAGCTTCGCCCGACCCCATACCCTCATATATCGTGGGAGCTTAGATCATGCTACACTTATTCAACCTATCCACTACCCTCGGGGAGCATGTCCCCACCCTTTGGGCACCGAGCCCCACCCTCTATCTCTTAGACAAAGCTTCGCCCGACCCCATTCCCTCATATAGTCAGGGAGCTTAGATCATGCAACACTTACTCTACCTATCCACAACCCTCGGGGAGCATGTCCCCACCCCTGGGGCACTGAGCCCCACCCTATATCTCTTAAAGTAAGCTTCGCCGGATCCCATACCATCATGTATTCAAGGAGCTTACATCATCATACACTTATTCAACCCATCCGCCATCTACACTTCTTCAACCCATCTACTACCCCCGGGAGCATGTCCTCACCCCCGGGAGCACAGAGCCACACCCTCTATCTCTCATATACCCTCATATATTCTGGGGAGCTTACATCATTCTACACTTATTCAATGTATTGCCCGACCCCATACCCTCATATTTCAATTTCAAATTTTATATCTCTTGTATGTGAAACTAACCTACTATTGGGTATGAGATGCAGTGTACATTGTATATATATACACACACAACAAATCATCTACAGTATATTCCTTTATAGTAATTGCTGATAGTTTGACGACATTATTTTTGTTTTAGAAGTACAATATTAAATAACCTGGCGGGGGAATCCCGCAGTACTGAACCTCTATCAGTTTTGAATTTCGTGTCGCCTTAAATGAAGGACAAAATTTCCTTCAATTTTGCTATCAAACCCGTCTATTCCACATCATATGATTTACATTAAAGCTTTTACACGAACCATATTTGTGTCCACACATTTAACTTACTATATTAATTAAAACTGAGTTTGTGGTGTCCCAGTTTTACCAGTGGACATTATTATGTAGCTTACACATGTATGATTGAAAACATTTGTCCTATTGTTTTATTTGCATACAAATGTGAGGGTTTACCCACAAGGCTGGTGTCCCATTCCATACTGTAAATGATACCTCTACTCCAGCTATTACATTGTTAATACCTCTGTCAGAAAAGGGGTTATATAATTCACATATCATGACACAAAGTTACACGTGGTAGAGAAGAACGTGGTCCAAATTGCACGGTCAATTATTTCTAACGTAATGAGCTGTATATGCTTACTTTGAAAAAGAAATGTAATCTTTATTTCAAGTTTTAAAATATAGTTCCTCTCTTAATCCAACTTCAACATCACTGATATAGAAACCATATTTGTATGTTTGTCATTTCAAATATGTGCATTGCCAATGATGTGCAACCTCAAATGATGTGCCACCCTAAAGGGCTCGATCTTTTTGCGAAGCTGCATGTTTTTTTTAAAAGGCATTTTTGTTTGTTTTTCCGGTTAGATTTTCGATTTTTTACTTGGGTAATTTCTTCGCAAAAACTGAATGATAAATTAGAAAATATTAGTCCGAGGTGAAATGAAAGATTTTTTGCGCACTTTTCCTCACGAAAAGCAGAAATATGACGAAAACATCACTTTTCTGGTGCCCCACATGGCCGCCATTTTGAATTTACCATCCTGTTCCGGGAGGTTATGCAAAATGACCCCAATATAATAACCTACAAAGTCACGGAGTGTCGGCCCTCAATTTTTTTGTCGTTCCGGACATAGCACAAAAAGTTTGGTGGAGAGGACCATAATGCCCCCCCCCCCCCACATTATTGAATTTAATGGTCACAAACGACCTTTTTACCTCCATTTTAGAGAGGTAGTCTACCTATCCTGCATAAAGGAAGATGTGATGATAAATACAATGCCAGCGTAAATCGTTCGTCATCTAATGTAGGCAAACCGCTGTTTAAGGCACCCGTTTGTAAAAAGGAATAGGACCCTACCTGTGGGTTTCCAGGGTATGAACAGGAGTTTACCCATGGGGTTCCTGGGACTCCTCAGCCAAGTTCCCTAGATTTCAAGTCCATGGAACACTTGTGAGAGGCGATGGATCGTGTATTTGCGGCAGGGAGTGTTCACAGGATACATTTGAAGCGATTAGAAGCTGAATTTATAAACAAAATTGGCAATTGCCCCATTTCTTAGCAACAATACCCTGTGTGTATCATATACCATGGCGTTTCACGCCAATGAATGAAGTTCGACCTGGAAACGCAGCATACCGATTGGCTACAGTGCGATTGCAAACACTTTTAAAATTCGAGAAGATGTTTAAAGAAATCGTTTTTCATTCATATTGACGTTTGCAGGAATTTGCGTTGATTAAAACCCTATCTGGCCTGCATCACCCATGCAGGTCACAGGGGCTCGTTACCGTTGTTAATTGGATAATTAGGTTGATTATAGCTGGGGAGGGGTAGGGAATAATCGGATCCCTACCTCGACCCCCCTCCCCTATAATCAACCTAATTAACCCATTAACAACGGTAACGAGCCCCTGTGGCCTGCATGGGCTTTTTGGGACCTGTCCAGACATGGGAGGGGGGAATTTCGCATCCCTCCCCGCTACATATTTGACTTTTTCCTTGAGCTAGGGGGCTGAAACTTACATTAAATCCTTGGGTCAAGCTCTGCCGAAAAATACAAGATGGCCGCTTTGATGACGTCACAGTGACGTCATTTTCAAAACAGGTATTTTTTAGTCGATTTTTCTGTCAGCTTTATTGAATTTTTTATTTATGTGTTTTCTTTGCAAAAACTGCATTATAAATTAGTGAATAATAATCTGATGTGAAATAAAATAGATTTTGCCCAAGTTTATTCGAATAAAAGAAGGAATTTGGAAGAAAATGACGAAAAGAACCTCATTTTTTCTGGTACCCCACATCCTCCGGAGATTCACGAATCGTCAAGAGAAATACTAAAAAAATCAATCCGATTTGTAACTACACTGTTTTGTCAAGGTTTCGAGTTTTCCTTTGTTAATGCACCAACCATTGTGACCGAAACTGCAACAGTTTACTCTCAGCCGTTTTGGAAATCGTTCGCACTCTAGTATTAATACTTCGCGTTCTAAAGTCTGTCCATTTTAATTAGTCGTCTACTTGGGAGCTTCTCAAAAATAAGTAGTTAACTCGGCATAAATTTTCTTTCTTGCTTCGTGTAGAACAAACTGAACCCTACAAAATCACTACCATTATTCCATGATATCGATAATGTATCACGCTTGAAATAACTTTGCAATTCTCTCCATATAAAACTCCAGTAGAGTTGTTTCATGTACCAGGCCTCAATTACATAGAGAGACGTCATAATATATTCGTGTTTACCAGCAAGGTACGGTCGTAGAGGTGTGTGCCGTTTGTCATTTGGCAATTTCACTGCATGGGATTTTAGCGACACTCCCACGGACGGCCTGCTATTACTTTATTAGGCATCAATGACCTTTGTGACAGTAGGCATGAATACATTATGACGTCTCCCAATGTAATTGAGACCCGGTACACGAAATAACTGTACTGAAGTTTTGTATGGAGAAAATTACAGTTATTTCAAGCGTGATACATTATCGATGGTAGTCATTTTGTAGAGTTCAGTTTGTTCTATACGCTGCAAAAAAGAAATTTTTTGACTATTGAATTTTTGAGAAGCTCCAAAGTAGACGACTAATTAAAATGGACAGACTATAGTGGAAACATTCCACACTCATGTGGAAATTATTTCAATTCTGCAGATGTAGATTTTCAATGTGCAACTGTAAATATTGTCCGGGTCAAACGATTACCACATCGTTGCAAATGCTTCAACCAGCAGTGAAAATAATTAATATCTTGATGTAAATAGATTCAAAGCGGTGAAATTAAAATTAAATACCGTAGCACTAAAATTCGACTAAATGTTAATAAACTAAGAAAGAAGAGAATATGTCGATTATTTGGATATATTTTTCAGTGTATTACAGGAAACTACAAGGGAAGTCTCTTTATTTCCACTATAGATGCCATATATGGGCATTTCAGAATAGTTATAATCTATTGATCGAACTTTTCATGGTTTTTCTCTTTCCATGTAATCATGTGCAGAAACTTCATTCCAGTAATGATAATATTCCAACAGATGCATCCTCACTGACAGGGGTTCTAATCTCTTGTGGCTACGACTGATAGCCGATACCACCATTCTCCAAGGTGCGGCTTTTTGTTTGGAAGGTTAAGTCTGTTAAAATAATGTGGAACCGTATACATTTGACTTTTTACTGAAATAGACAAACACTAACATTTACGTCGTCATATCAGAGCTAAATTCCCAACAGTATAAGAAATAAATATTATCTCGCACATTGATGGCGCAGGCGTTGTAACAAAGGCAACATCAATTTGTTTTAATGTCATCCCTGTTGATTTCCTATAAAAAATGCATGGATCGTTCTCTCGCATGTCCATGTCGATATGTGGGCTTAAATGTGAGGTGGTTCTGTCAATTTCAGAAAATGTCAAAACAGTTGGATTCAAATAAACAGCTTTAATAAAATAAAAGTATGACCTTCACTGAAAGTCAAATGGCGTCTAGCGGAGAAAATGTCGATTTCATTCCCACGTGGGAATAATGGTGCGCCAGAGGAGGAAGTTTGTGTTCTGTTATGTACAGCCTATGTTAATGGCGGCGTGACTTTCTCAAATAGTTTGGTTAGACTGTGGTGTTAAATTCAGCCTGAGTGCGCATGCGTAGGTTAGGAGATACTATCCTGTTTCTTGGATATATTGGAAAACTGTATATATTTTTCAAACCTCCTTTATGATGAATAGGCAAGCAGATTGCAAGTTTGTGTATGTTATATAAATTTGGCCCGATATCGAACAGTTCGGAAAATAACCGAGACAAATACAATTATCATGACTACAGAAATAAATGCACGTGACGTAGGAAGACGTATGTCCTGTGAAGGCGGAATGTTCCCAAATACCATCTTAGCAATATACGTTAAAGGCGCGTAAGGGGTGGTGGGGGGTGGGGGTGGGGGAGCATTCTACAGTCCATTTACCGTGATCTGGAGCATTTGTCACATGTTTCTTTCAGATGCGAACTCTCTAAATAAAGTTAAGAGATTATTTTTCACTCAAGTGCTTGAGTGAGAGGAATTTCCACTCTCGTGAGTGAAATTTCAGTCAAATTATTTTATAGAGCATTGGACTCGATCTCAATAGCTGGTGGGAGGCGAAAGGACCCTTCCGTAGGCTCATTAAATTTAATGGTTCGTTTAACATAACCGGCCCGAACATTAAAAAAAAAAACAATTCTGCGATGTCTCGGACAAGATGTTTCAATAAGCAATTTGTGCCGACAAGCGTGGGATTCCAATCAGAATTCAGGATTCGCAAGATGATCCACTGACCTCAGTCACCGTCCTACTTTTGTCACCTAGCTCGCGTACTTTCATCCATCTGCCAGAATTGACAAATAGGCCTACTCATGCTAGACCGTGTTGTTTGTAGTTTTACAACGAGATTCCTGAGCTATGTGAACAATGAACAATGCAAAGGGTTGATGCCGGCGCACACCTTCGCGATTCTATCGTAAGCGATGAAAATCGGACCAGATGCATGGCAAGGAATCAGATAGGTCTGCGGCAAACGACCGAGTCGGATGTATCAAATGTTTTCGAGTCGTGAGCATTCGGAGATGATCGCAAGGTGTGCGTCAACTCGACCGTATCGGAAGCGATATCTTCTGTTTAACCAACAAACATTCAAGCTTTTGGTCACATGTTAGCTCAATATGATATGCTGTTGACGTGGTAGTGCCAAAAATATAAATATTGTCATATGATCAGTTTCATTTCCTAGTTTCTATATCGTACAACGACGTCGCCAAGGGCTGCGTTAAACTCTTTCTGTCGACGACGTCATATCGGAAGTAACAGTGCGATTCAGCCGTTTCTCACATAATCAGCTATAGATGTGCTCCGGCCTTAAGATTTGACAAAACATTGCGTTTACATACTTTTAATTGACAATTTGCTGATTGAACTCTGCTTCTCGGTTTGTAGCCTTATTGAACTGGAAATAGTTTCACATCCAACCTAGACTGTGTGCTAGATCAAAAGGGCAACGATTTTCCTTGGACCTTTCAGTTGAATAACGCAATTAGGGTCCACCCCGGTGTTCCTTTCAACAAGCAATCGGCTATGACGCATAGTATATTATGCTTCCCTGTGATAATTATATGCTGCAAGGTCTCATTTTCTGGGAAGGTTCTACATGCTTCGAAAATGAATTGGAGGCCAGTCATACATATTTGTGTATTTTTCCAATTGAATAAACATTGAGTAATACATTGTTCCCACATAAAAATAGGAACAACAAATAAAAATAAAATCCGCTCCATGTTTTTGGCCTTACCTCCTCCCCGCTCCCTACGCCTTTGATTTCGCTGGGCTGACAAGATTCAAACAATCTAAACAGAACTTGAGTGAAAGGTTCACACACATATGTGTGAAAACAAAGTTGAGATGATTTTTGTTCTCAGTTTAAAAAACCACTAAAGCTTGGATATAATCACCAAAGCTGGTTATCGTTTATCTTCATATGTTTATAGAAAGAAACATGAGGTGTTTTCGACTCAAATTTGGCGATTTTGCACGAATGCACTACTCCACGGCTCTCTTATTCGAGAATAATGAGACTTAGTGCCTTAAAACTTTTCTGAGTATACAATATAATATTGTACTTCATGCCAATTGAACAATTTCTTGTATATGCAATATTTATTTTGGGCACTTCTACCGCACCTGTCCTGGGGCCATATTCCCATCTAAACATAAGTGGTCCTTTCCTCTGCAATTTCACTTGTGTGAAATGATATCTATACTGTGTTTAGAGAGTAGATATTTCTCGGTATATATGGATAAATCGATGATGGTAAATAGAGATATCTTGACGATCGCCGGAGAACACATGATGGGAATCCTGAACATTCCTAATTTCCCTTCGACATTTATCTATTCTCCAAAATTTAACCCTATATGGCCTGAAGGGGAGTGGGGGGTCATGCCCCACTCCCTACCAGACCTTCGCCTCTATCTTCGGAATGACACAAAAATGAAAGCTGATACTCCGCGACATTTTAGCTTATCATATTGGGGTCATTTTGAGCCTATTTGCATAACTCCAAGCAGAGGATCTTGGGTGAATTCAAGATGGCGGTCATGTGGGGATACCAGAAAAGTGATGTTTTCGTCATTTTTTTTCTTCAAAGTCTCTGTTTTTCCTCGTGGAACATTGGCCACAATCTATTTTATT
Organism: Hanleya hanleyi; assembly: GCA_036873755.1. Lineage (NCBI taxonomy): Eukaryota > Metazoa > Mollusca > Polyplacophora > Lepidopleurida > Hanleyidae > Hanleya > Hanleya hanleyi. The sequence continues at coordinate 13,740 of JAVTVY010053519.1, forward strand.
TCACATCAGACTATTATTTACTAAATGTAATTTATCATGCAGCTTTTGCAAAGAAAACACAAATAAAAATTCGAAAAATCTAACGGGAAAATTCCGGTTTTGAAGATGACCTCACTGACATTTCTGGAAGAGCTTGACCCAATGGTATAGTGGGGTAAGTTTCAGTCCTCTAGCTCAAGGGGTAAGACATTGTTTTAGGGAGGGGGCGGGAGCGGGAGCGGGTGGCATTTCATCTCCCCCCAGGTCTGGACAGGTCCCAAAATCCCATGCAAGATAGGGTTAACATCAAACACAACATTTTGCAACACAGTCGTGACATTTCCTCTTTCTATTGGGAAATAGCCGCTATGTTTTTGAAACCACAACGATCTTATATACCACATCACAGCTTTACCGCTGAAAGGACGGAGAGAGGCGACCATGCTTTAGCCCAGACAGGAGGGCGAGGAGTTGGTATGGTTTAAGCTGGACAGGGCGGAAGCGTGGGAGGAGGTGGGTGGGGGGGGAATGCTATGTCCAGGACAGGGGTAGTGCAATACAGGTGGACCACGTAGTGAGCTAGAAAACTACAAATCACACCACTGGAGCAGCTCCGCCTTAAAAATGAACCATTGAAACTACAGGAGACCGGACTAAAGTCCGGAGGCTGGCTAGCTAAGATTCATAGCGTCTCCCTTCCCTCACTGAATCTTAGCTAGAGGCTGGCCCCATTAAAAGACCAACTTTCAACATCGGAACTCACTTTTTCCCCAGTACACGCCAACTCGGATGATTATAATCGCTCAAGCATGTCGATAGTCTTATGAGCCGTCCCTACCCTTTCTCCCAATTTTGAGGATAACGTTGCCATTGTGAAAGCCCATTATGGAACAGGGGCGATAACTCTGTAAGCAGGCCATCGATCCTTGAAATAAGCTTTCTCTGTCAGATTAGTTTAATTCTATGGACACAAGGGGTGATTTACCTCTAGGTCTAACAGACCAAGGTCAGTCATACCTTTAATACGCCTGTCACTTCAATGTTTCGCTACAGATGTCACTTCCGTTGCCAACACACAACCCAGCTCCGCTCTCACGCTGCTCTACGGCGAAAGTAGTATATAAAGAGCATATTTGGACCCATTTAGGGGCAGATAACTCTGTTGGCAAAATTCCTAGTTATCTCACCCGATTCGCACAATTCTGCACCTTAATGGGTCCCAATATGCCCTTTTACTATTTTCGATGTTAATTATTATCGCGCCCGTCATGTCCAGGAATCTCCGGGAATATAAATGGTCAATAAGCCATTATCCGTCCTTCCAATGCATCATGTGACATCTCCCGGAATGCACGTCATCAAACATGGTTCCCGACAATGTCGCCAGCTCTATGCCCAGCATAAATGGCAAGTGGGGAACTCTCAGTTTCACCACATAGCCGTACAGCGAGAGAAGGGGAATCCCCCCTGGTCCTAGCTGGAGTCGAACCAGTATTGCGCGCTCCAGAAGCGGGCACGATATCCACTGCACCTCGAGTCAGCCCATTGATGAGATAGCGAAAATTATCAACTGAATAAAAGCGATATTTTCACTGCAGTGATGATATGTAGTTGTGCGCTATGACGTCATTTATCATATCATCACTGTGATGATATGATAAATGACGCCATAGCGCACAACTACATGTCACCGTAGTCACAGTGATAAGGCAATTGATCGAACCTCCACAAGGTTTATGCGCCAAAGAATAAGCTAAATATCAGGGAAGGATTTGCCTTATCCTGACCAAATTATGACAGGAAATAACACACAAATATGCATAAAATGAATAAGAACTACCCGAAATGGCGACAATGGTACCGGCTCGTCACGTGCGCGTGAACCTATACAAAAACGTGCAGTGACAGTGACTGCAGCCGGACCAGAGCAGCACAGAGTACAACAGGAATTACCGCGGAAAAATCACATTCCTCAGTTGAAGGCTCGAAATTGGGATCATATCATGAAAATGTCGCACCAAAGTTGAGGAGAAAACATGAAAAATAACTTAATGCAACGACAGTGAATTCTTGTCAGCGAGTATTCATTCAGAATCGGACAAAATCACATTGAAAACTCAACACCGTCGAAGCTTCACACAACAACCACGCACGACCGGTAAATCTGGCTATAAAACTTATCTTAACTATTCGATCTTGCTAAATCAAGATTGTGCTATTTCGGTAGACATGAACGAAATCAAGGGTAAATGCCGATTATTTGAAATGAGAATATTTGGTGCAAAGACAAACACGGTGTTGAAGCAAGGAGGTCAACGAGAAACCAGCGCGTCGGTCCTGCCCGAGTGTAGATAGCGAGACATGCCAGACTCGACACAGGATCGACCATGCTTTTCTGCCGAAGGGGAAGTCGGGAGAGTTGGCTGACGTGTCGGCTTAAAAATTGTTTTTTTTTGATATAAAGCTAATAAAATTCTTGACATCTACTGGATGTCATCGCTACTAAAGTGCAGGATACCCGACTAAAACAAATTATGTTGCAGCACGTCGGATTTGTTGACAGCAAAGTAGTTCGCGAGTGACGTCAGAGTGAAAATAGTCAGTGTTTCATTGTATCTTCACTCGAAAAACCCTACGAACTCAGAATTATTTTAATGTTTTAAAAAATCCAGAATAAAGTAGTACAACAGAAGTATATAGTAACAAGAAAATCAACTGCTTCTTGATGAATACCATAAATATTTCATCTCGTGGGGTGAGAAAATTGGCATTTTGTGCGAAAATACCAATTTTCTCATCCCACTCGATGCAATATATATGGTACAGTATTAGTCAAGAAACAGTTGATATCCTCTGGTCGATACTTCATGTAAGGCAGCACGAGAGAAGAAGCATAGTTCAACAGGGTAAAGATATGATTTCTGAATCCTTTATGCATGAGCTTGACATCGCATTGTTCTATACTACCTTGTCACTGACAGCGGCTTTTCGGTCTTATACACTACCTTGTCGGTGACATCGGCTTTGTGGTATTCCAGACTACATTGATCGCGGCTTAGCGGTTCTCCGCATACGGAATCATGCAGTCTTCTTTCTTATGTTCAACACTACATTGTCAGAGACAGCAGCTTTGCACTCTTCTACAATACCTTGTCATTGACAGCGGCTTTGCGGTCTTCTACACTACCTTGTCAGTGACAGCGGCTTTGCGGTCTTCTACACTACCTTGTCAGTGACAGCGGCTTTGCGGTCTTTATAGACTACGTTGTCAGTGACAGCGACTTTGCGGTCTTCTGCATAATCCTTTCATTGATAGTGGCTTTGCGGTTCTCTGCATACGGAATCATACAGTCTTCTTTGTTATGTTCAACACTACATTCTATGCTACCTTGTCATTGACAGCGGCTTTGCGGTCTTCTACTCTACCTTGTCAGTGACAGCGGCTTTGCGCCAGTCTTCTACACTACCTTATCAGTGACAGCGGCTTTGCAGTCTTCTAGATTACGTTGTGAGTAACAGCGGCTTTGCGGTCTTCTGCATAATCCTAAAACTGATAGCGGCTTAGCGGTTCTCTGGATACGGAATCATCCAGTCATCTTTCAGTTGCTTAGAGGTCTTCTACACTACCTTGTCATTGACAGCGGCTTTGCGGTCTTCTACACTACCTTGTCAGTGGCTGTGGCTTTGCGGTCTTCTACACTACCTTGCCAGTGACAGCGGCTTTGCGGTCTTGTAGACTACGTTGTGAGTAACAGCGGCTTAGCGGTCTTCTGCATAATCCTAAAACTGATAGCGGCTTAGCGGTTCTCTGGATACGGAATCATCCAGTCATGTTTCTTATGTTCAACACTACATTGTCATTGACAGCGGCTTTGCGCTCTTCTACTCTACCTTGTCATTGACAGCGGCTTTGCGGTCTTCTACACTACCTTGAAAGTGACAGCGGCTTTGCGGTCTTCCAGACTACATTGTCAGTGACAGCGGCTTTGCGGTCTTCTGCTTAATCCTGTCAATGATAGCGGCTTAGCGGTTCTCCGCATACGGAATCATGCAGTCTTCTTTCTTATGTTCAACACTACATTGTCATTGACAGCAGCTTTGCGCTCTTCCACACTACCTTGTCATTGACAGCGGCTTTGCGATCTTCTACACTACCTTGTCAGTGACTCACTACCTTGTTAGTGACAGCGGTTTTGCGGTCTTCCAGACTACGTTGTCAGTGGCAGCGGCTTTGCGGTCTTCTGCATAATCCTTTCATTGATAGCGGCTTTACGGTTCTCTGCATACGGAATCATGCAGTCTTCTTTGCTATGTTCAACACTACATTCTATGCTACCTTGTCAATGACAGCGGCTTTGCGGTCTTCTATTCTACCTTGTCAGTGACAACGGCTTTGCGCCAGTCTTCTACACTACCTTATCAGTGACAGCGGCTTTGCGTTCTTCTAGATTACGTTGTGAGTAACAGCGGCCTTGCGGTCTTCTGCATAATCCTTTAACTGATAGCAGGTAGCAGTTCCCTGCATACGGAATGATCTAGTCATCTTTCTTATCTTAACACTACATTGTCAGAGACAGCGGTTTTGCGCTCTTCTACACTACCTTGTCAGCGAGAGCGGCTTTGCGGTCTTCTAGTTTAAAACCATTTTTCCTGAGTGACAGACTGCAGCGACACTTGGACATTGTGTATTCTCTCGAACGACAGATTCCTGTGACAGTTTAGAACTGTTTTTCCTGAGCGACAGTTTGCAGCGACACTTTGACTGGGTATCTTCTGTTTGGAGATGGATTGGACATGCGAACACTGGCACCTTTCTACACCCCTCAAACCTGACCGATTTTCTTGTAACACTTCCTATAAATGAAAACTGTTGAAAGGGAAATGGAGAAATGTGAATTGACATGCTATATTCTGTCGGACGACAGATTGGTGCGACAGTTTCAACCTGTTTTTCCTGTGCGACAGTTTGCAGTGACAATGACAGATTGCTGTGACAGTTTGAAACTGTTTTTCTTGGACGGCAGATTGATGCGACAGTTTGAAACCATTCCTCCCTAACACCGCTTTCACACTCGACTTCACATACATTCCTGTCTAACACCGCTTTGACAGTCGACTTCACATACATTCCTCCCTAACACCGCTTTGACATTCGACTTCACATACATTCCTCCGTAACACCGCTTTGACACTCGACTTCACATACATTCCTCCCAACACCGCTTTGACACTCGACTTCACATACATTCCTCTGTACCACTGGTTGACACTCGACTTCACCACAAACCTCCGTAACACCGCGTTGACATTCGACCCCATGTACATTCCTCCCTAGCACCGCTTTGGCACTGCACTTCAGGTATATTATTTCCTAACAGTGCTTTGAAATTCAACTTCAAGCACACTCATGCCGAACACTCAGCTTCGACATTACCCTAGTTACGCTTTGGTAGAGTGATTATCTGACTACTATAGCTGAACTGACACTAAACCTGATAGTTATAAAGCATACCTAACCTAAGATCTAAAACCGCTTTGACACAACTTCACATACATTTCTCCCTAACACCCCTTTGACACTCGACTCCATGTACATTCCTCCCTAACCTGATAGTTATGAAGCATACCTAACCCTAAGTCCTAATCCCGTTTTGACACTCGACCTCAGATACATTCCTCCCTAACACCGCTGTGACACTCGACTTCACGTACATTCCTCCCTAACACCGCTTTGACAGTTGACTTCACATACATTCCTCCCTAACACCGCTTTGACATTCGACTTCACATACAGTCCTCCCTAACACCGCTTTGACACTAGACTTCCCGTACATTCCTCCCTAACACTAGTTGACACTCGATTTCACGTACATTCCTCCCTAACACCGCTTTGACACTCGACTCCATGTGTACCGCTTTGACTCTACTTCACGTACATTCCTCCGTAACACTGGTTGACACTCGACTCCACGTACATTCCTCCCTAACACCGCTTTGACATTCGAGTAAACATACATTCCTCCCTAACACTGGTTGACACTCGACTCCACGTACAGCTTCGACATTAGCCTAGTTACGCTTTGGTGGAGAAATTATCTGACTTCTATAGCTGAAATGACCCTAAACCTGATAGTTATGAAGCATACCTAACCCTAAGTCCTAATCCCGCTTTGACACTCGACCTGACATACATTCTTCCCTAACACCGCTTTGACACTCGGCTTCACGTACATTCCTCCCTAACACCGCTTTGACAGTCGATTTCACATACATTCCTCCCTAACACCGCTTTGACATTCGACTTCACATATATTCCTCCCTAACACCGCTTTGACACTCGAATTCACATGCGTTCCTCCCTAACACCGCTTTGACACTCGGCTTCACGTACATTCCTCCCTAACACCGCTTTGACATTCGACTTCACATATATTCCTCCCCAACACCGCTTTGACACTCGAATTCACATACATTCCTCCCTAACACCGCTTTGACACTCGACTTCACATACATTCCTCCCTAACACCGCTTTGACACTCGACTCCATGTACATTCCTCCCTAACTCCGCTTTGACATTCAACTAAACATACATTCCTCACTTACACTGGTTGGCACTCGACTTCACGTGCATTCAACACCGCTTTGACACTGAAATACACATATATTCCTCCCTAACAACAATTTGACATTCGACTTCACATACATTCTGCGACACTGCTTTGACACTCAGTTAAACATACATTCCTCCCTAATACAGCTTTGACACTCGATTGCACATACATTTTTCCTTAATACCGCTTTGACACTGCACTTCAGATATATTCCTTCCTAACAGTGGTTTGAAACTCAACTTCATGCACATTCATGCCGAATACCCTGCTTCGACATTACCCCAGTTACGGTTTGGTGGAGAAATTATCTGACGTCTATAGCTGAAATGACCCTGAACCTGATAGTTATGAAGCATACCTAACCCTAAGTCCTAATCCCGCTATGACACTGGAATTCACATACATTCCTCCCAAACACCCCTTTGACAATCAACTTCACTGATATTCCTCCCTAACACCGCTTTGACACTCGATTTGACATACATTCCTCTCTAACACCGCTTTGACAGTCGACTTCACATAGATTCCTCCCTAACACCGCTTTGACATTAGACTTCACATACATTCCTCCGTAACACCGCTTTGAAATTAGACTTCACATACATTCCTCCCTAACACCGATTTGACACTGGACTTCACATACATTCCTCCCTAACACCGCTTTGACACTCGACTTCACATACATTCCTCCCGAACATCGCTTTGACATTCGACTTCACATACATTCCTCCCTAACACCGCTTTGACACTCAAGTTCACATACATTCCTCCCTAACACCGCTTTGACACTCCACTTCACATACATTCCTCCCTAACACTGGTTGACACTCGACTTCACTACAATCCTCCGTAACACCGAGTTGACACTCGACCCCATGTACATTCCTCCCTAAAACCGCTTTGACATTCAACTAAACATACACTCGACTTCATGTACATTTCTCCCTAACAGCGATTTCACATTCAACTTCACGTACATTCCTCCCTAGCACCGCTTTGACATTGGACTCCACGTACATTTTTCCCTAACACCGCTTTGACACTGCACTTCAGATATATTCCTTCCTAACAGTGCTTTGAAACTCAACTTCAAGCACACTCATGCCGAACACCCAGCTTCGACATTACCCTAGTTACGCTTTGGTAGAGAAATTATCTGACTTCTATAGCTGAAATGACCCTAAACCTGATAGTTATGAAGCATACCTAACCCTAAGTCCCAATCCCGCTTTGACACTCGACCTGACATACATTCCTCCATAACACCGCTTTGACACTCGATTTCACATACATTCCTCCCTAACACCGCTTTGACAGTCGAATTCACATACATTCCTCCCTAAAACCGCTTTGACACAACTTCACATACATTCCTCCCTAACACCCCTTTGACACTCGTCTCCATGTACATTCCTCCCTAACCTGATAGTTATGAAGCATACCTAACCCTAAGTCCTAATCCCGCTTTGACACTCGACCTCAGACACATTCCTCCCTAACACCGCTTTGACACTCGACTTCACGTACATTCCCCCTAACACCGCTTTGACAGTCGACTTCACATACATTCCTCCCTAACACCGCATTGATATTCGACTTCACATACATTCCTCCCTAACACCGCTTTGACAGTCGACTTCACATACATTCCTCCCTAACACCGCTTTGACATTCGACTTCACATACAGTCCTCCCTAACGCCGCTTTGACACCCGACTTCACGTACATTCCTCCCTAACACTGGTTGACACCCGACTTCACATACATTCCTCCCTAACACCGCTTTGACACTCGACTCCATGTGTACCGCTTTGACTACTCCACGTAAATTCCTCCGTAACACTGGTTGACACTTGACTCCACGTACATTCCTCCCTAACACCGCTTTGACACTCAACTCCATGTACATTCCTCCCTAACACCGCTTTGACATTCGAGTAAACATACATTCCTCCCTAACACTGGTTGACACTCGACTTCACGTACAGCTTTGACATTAGCCTAGTTACGCTTTGGTGGAGAATTATCTGACTTCTATAGCTGAAATGACCCTAAACCTGATAGTTATGAAGCATACCTAACCCTAAGTCCTAATCCCGCTTTGACACTCGACCTGACATACATTCCTCCCTAACACCGCTTTGACACTCGGCTTCACGTACATTCCTCCCTAACACTGCTTTGACAGTCGACTTCACATACATTCCTCCCTAACACCGCTTTGACACTCGACTCCATGTACATTCCTCCCTAACACTGGTTGACACTCGACTTCACGTACATTCCTCCCTAACACTGCTTTGACACTCGACTCCATGTACATTCCTCCCTAACACCGCTTTGACATTCAACTAAATATACATTCCTCCCTTACACTGGTTGACACTCGACTTCACGTGCATTCCTCAACACCGCTTTGACACTGAACTAAACATACATTCATCCCGAAGAATGCTTTGACATTCGACTTCACGTACATCATCCCAAACAATTTGACATTCGACTTCACATACATTCTGCAACACTGCTTTGGCACTCAGCTAAACATACATTCCTCCCTAATACAGCTTTGCCACTCGATTGCACGTACATTTTTCCCTAATACCGCTTTGACACTGCACGTCAGATATATTCCTTCTTAACAGTGGTTTGAAACTCAACTTCACGCACACTCATGCCGAACACCCTGCTTCGACATTACCCCAGTTACGGTTTGGTGGAGAAATTATCTGACTTCTATAGCTGAAATGACCCTGAACCTGATAGTTATGAAGCATACCTAACCCTAAGTCCTAATTCCGCTTTGACACTGGACTTCACATACATTCCTCCCGAACACCACTTTGACAATCAACTTCACTTACATTCCTCCCTAAGACCGCTTTGACACTCGATTTCACATACATTCCTCCCTAACACCGCTTTGACAGTCGACTTCACATATATTCCTCCGTAACACCTCTTTGACACTCGACTTCACGTACATTCCTCCCTAACACCGCTTTGACAGTGGACTTCAAATACATTCCTCCCTAACACCGCTTTGACATTCGAGGAAACATACATTCCTCCCTAACACTGGTCGACACTTGACTTCACGTACAGCTTCGACATTAGCCTAGTTACGTTTTGGTGGAGAAATTATCTGATTTCTATAGCTGAAATGACCCTAAACCTGATAGTTATGAAGCATACCTAACCCTAAGTCCTAATCCCGCTTTGACACTCGACCTCAGATACATTCCTCCCTAACACCGCTTTGACACTCGACTTCACGTACATTCCTCCCTAACACCGCTTTGACAGTCGACTTCACATACATTCCTCCCTAACACCGCTTTGACAGTCGACTTCAAATAGATTCCTCCCTAACACCGCTTTGACATTCGACTTCACATACAGTCCTCCCTAACACCGCTTTGACAGTCGACTTCACATACATTCCTCCCTAAAACCGCTTTGACACTCAACTTCACATACATTCCTCCCTAACACCTCTTTGACACTCGACTCTGTACATTCCTCCCTAACCTGATAGTTATGAAGCATACCTAAGCCTAAGTCCTAATCCCGCTTTGACATTCGACCTCAAATAGATTCCTCCCTAACACCACTTTGACACTCGACTTCACGTACATTCTTCTCTAACACCGCTTTGACATTCGGCTTCACATACATTCCTCCCTAACACCGCTTTGACAGTCGACTTCACATACATTCCTCCCTAACACCACTTTTACATTCGATTTCACATACAGTCCTCCCTAACACCGCTTTGACACTCAACTCCATGTACATTCCTCCCTAACACCGCTTTGATATTCGAGGAAACATACATTCCTCCCTAACACTGGTCGACACTTGACTTCACGTACAGCTTCGACATTAGCCTAGTTACGCTTTGGTGGAGAAATTATCTTACTTCTATAGCTGAAATGACCGTAAACCTGATAGTTATGAAGCATACCTAACCCTAAGTCCTAATCCCGCTTTGACACTCGGCTTCACATACATTCCTCCATAACACCGCTTTGACACTCGACTTCACATACATTCCTCCCTAAAACCGCTTTGACATTCGACTTCACATACATTCCTCCCTAACACCGCTTTGACACTCGACTTCACGTACATTCCTCCCTAACACTGGTTGACACTAGACTTCACGTACATTCCTCCCTAACACCTCTTTGACACTCGACTCCATGTATATCGCTTTGACACCCTACTTCACGTACATTCCTCCCTAACACTGGTTGACACTCGACTCCACGTACATTCCTCCCTAACACCGCTTTGACACTCAACTCCAGGTACATTCCTCCCTAACACCGCTTTGACATTCGAGTAAACATACATTCCTCCCTAACACTGGTTGACACTCGACTTCACGTACAGCTTTGACATTAGCCTAGTTACGCTTTGGTGGAGAAATTATCTGACTTCTATAGCTGAAATGACCCTAAACCTGATAGTTATGAAGCATACCTAACCCTAAGTCCTGATCCCGTTTTGACACTCGACTTCACATACATTCCTTCCTAACACCGCTTTGACACTCGACTTCACATACATTCCTCCCTAACACCGCTTTGACATTCGACTTCACATACAGTCCTCCCTAACACCGCTTTGACACTCGACTTCACGTACATTCCTCCCTAACACTGGTTGACACTCGACTTCACGTACATTCCTCCCTAACACCTCTTTGACACTCGACTCCATGTATATCGCTTTGACACTCTACTTCACGTACATTCCTCCCTAACACTGGTTGACACTCGACTCCACGTTCATTCCTCCCTAACACCGCTTTGACACTCAACTCCATGTACATTCCTCCCTAACACCGCTTTGACATTCGAGTAAACATACATTCCTCCCTAACACTGGTTGACACTCGACTTCACGTACAGATTTGACATTAGCCTAGTTACGCTTTGGTGGAGAAATTATCTGACTTCTATAGCTGAAATGACCCTAAATCTGATAGTTATGAAGCACACCTAACCTTAAGTCCTAATCCCGCTTTGACACTCGACCTGACATACATTCCTCCCTAACACCGCTTTGACACTCGGCTTCACATACATTCCTCC
>JAVTVY010053520.1:0-27428 GCA_036873755.1 Hanleya hanleyi
CATAAATATTTGTTCGAGTGAAAGGTGGAAGGATAACCCACGAGACGCGAAGTGTCGAGTGGGTTATCCTTCCACCTTTCACGAGAACAAATATTTATGCTATTCAAACTCAACAGTGCAATATTCTATTTATTATTTATAGAACATTATTTTTCTTATCAATTTTGTAATATTAGACACCGTGGGCTGTCTTTTGAAGTAATTTTCTAACACAAATTAGGTCGGATTTTATTTTGTTTATGGCGCGGAGAAATACAAAGGCATTAGCCAATGAAATTGAAGAGCCTCTGATGTCGCGTGCAACTGTCAATGAAGCGGTTGACTCGAAAGACCGCTCGACGCGAGAAGAAATAATCTTCTTGAATTTAGAAGAGTTTACAGACTTTCAGTTTATCCGACAGTGAACGGAAGGCAAGTTCTCACGAAGTGACACGTGGGCCTGCTGATAGCTGTCTACATCCCGGTTCAGTTTAATTGAAGTGAAACCGGAAGAACGGGCAACGAAAACACAAGTTCAACACTGCTGACTCGACTCGCGACTGTGTCGAAAACGCATGGTCGGATAAACACGACAAAGACATCATCATCATCATCAAGCATGCAGCATATGAGAAATCAACTTTAGCTATCCCCTTGGTTGTATATCTCTGGGCTCGAACGTAACTGAAGCGTTTTCCTACTGGACATGCTGGAAGCCAGCCCTTCGCAGTTTGCGTGTTTCACGCTTTCCTGCATCATCTTTGCGAAAGTCTAAGGACCCAAGGTGGTTAGTAACTTTATTTCTACTCATATCGGTATTAACTGTTCATTCTCGGTTGATGTAACAACTGTTATTTTATGTCGAACGAGCCTCAAAGTTCACTTACTGCGAAAGTCTAAAAATAGACCGGACATCACGATTATCAGGTCATATCGTCCAAGGCCAAATCGTCCCAAGACCATTGAAAAAAAACTTCGATTGAGGCCGATCACTCAAAGTATTTTATAGATCGTACCAGAGTAGAACGTAGCGCTGCGTGGATATGTTAGCTAACGCTTAAATAAAAGATATATTGCATTTTATATATGAAATGATCTGTATATATAGTCATTCCATGACGAAGTTTTAAAGAGTTATGAATTGTTGGCAAGCATTCCCAGAATGAAAGTAGTGAAAGAAGTAGTTCTGGCAAGGTCACTGCCAGGTCAGAGTTCACATGTACTCAGCAGTTAGATAAAAAAAAGTGTTATCTAACTGCAAAAGTGTTAACTAACTGCAATGAAAATATCACTTTTAAGAGTGAAGAAAATATAAGGATTTCACTGTTATATAAATAATAAAAGAATTTACATTATTATACATCATTTTTATAAACTGGAACAGTTTTCCTGTATACCGTTATCAATGAGTTTGAACCACAGTCCATTCATCGACATGGTTGTTATCATAAAGAAAAACAGTAATGCGATTATCTTTTATGGATAAACAGCTCACTGGCACTATTGGATAAGTTAATGGGTCGGTAATTATCAGGATTTACCTTACTACCCTTTTTGAGAATAGATTTAATTGAACCAACCGTGCACGTTTGTTGGAATAATACTGTATCCAAAATGAGGTTAAACAACTTTTGCAAAGTAACAGCTGTTTTGAAGTAATCATTTCTCACATTTTCGATACAAGCGTCTAGTCCGCCATTCAATGTCAGCCGTCGTCCATTAAAGAATTTCCGCGTCTTTAATCTAAAGACCTAACTCGTGTTACAACATTAGCAACGAGAGATCCTGAAGGATCTTGGCGCCCACCATTGTCCGATAATTGTAAGCTAATGACTAGAGGATCTTTTTGTTCATTGTTACCAAGAACAAATGATTGATTTGTAATTTTGTTTACAGAATTTTGAATCTGAGCGAAAAAGATCAAAAAAGGGACACTGAAAAACACCAAGATATAATCTAAGTTTCAGGAGTTTCAAGATTTCTAGAAACTGTACTTATGTCGGTTGTTATAATACAAGAGAAATGATCAAAGTTAGTCTGAAAGTGAATGGACATGTGCGGAGGATCCTTCGACTCCGGTTTGTAGTATTTTTTTATTTATATTTTGCACGTGTCATCATTGGGTACTGGAAGCGAAGACCAATCTCTTTGACACTTTGGCATGAGCTATGAAACATACTTAAGATTTTATAATTAGGAACGAATGCTAATTCTGTTCTGTTTACTGGGCTAGTTTGAGATATCTCTTTTAAGATACCATGCTCGAAAATAGTAAGATGGTACAATACTTAATACTGAAGGGATCCGGTCCGTGCAGTAATGTTGAAACTTCGAAAGTGCCTGCATCCAGATTATCTCCCTTGGATCGAGACATGCAATAGTCTACATTTGTCGAGTTGTGACGTTGAGTCACAAGAGTGACGTCACTTCATGTAGCCGACCCGCCGGCAGACGAAAGGGTGGGGCAGTTGACTTGCTACTGCATGGACTAAAGAAAACTGATTTAAAATTTGAAGAAATACATTTCAATTCCGAATTATTTGAACTCCTTGATATGGAAGGTGAAGGTATGGATGTTCTCTATAGTCAATAAATAGAATATGCCCCACCGTTTGATCCGCCGACTCTTGTGATGCAACGTCACAACTTGAGAATACCGTATTAATTGGATTTTCGAATCGGACCAAAAAAAGTTATGCACTACTAGGACCCATGAAATATTTCCTGAGAATTCATGATACCAATGTTTTAAGGGGAAATTCAAGATGGCCGCAAGGTGGCCATATTGGATTTTCGATTCGGACCGAGAAATCACGATAACAAAGTTGCATGGGAAAATCCAAGATGGCCGCCTGTTGGCCATATTGGATTTTCGAATCAGACCAGAAAAGGTATCTTGCACAACTAAACGACAAGGAGAACCTGTTTACCAAATTTAACAAAGATCCATCTAGTAGTTCCTGACAAATCGCAATAACAAAGTTTCATGGGAAAATCCAAGATGGCCGCCTGATGGACATATTGGATTTTGGAATCGGACCACACAAGGTATCTTGCACAACTGGACCACAAGGGGAACCTGTGTATCGAATTTTAGATAGATCCAGGAAGTACTTCCTGAGAAATCACGATAACAAAATTTCATGGGGAAGTCTAAGATGGCCGCCTGTTGACCATATTGCATTTTCGATTCGGACCGAAAAAGGCATCTTGCATATCGAGACCCTAAGGGTAACCTGTGTACCAAATTTGAGTAAGATCCATGCAATAGTTCCTGAGAAATGACGATAAAGTTTCATGGGAAAATCCAAGATGGCTGCCTGGTGGCCTTATTTGATTTTCGAATCGAACAAAAAAGGTTTCTTGCACAACTAGACCCCAAGGGGAACCTGTGTACCAAATCTGAGAAAGATCCACGCAGTACTTCCTGAGAAATCGCGATACGGTTTCATGGGGAAATCCAAGATGGCTGCCTTGTGGCCATATTGGATTTACGAATCGGACCAGAAAAGGTATCTTGCACAACTAGACCCCAAGGGGAAACTGTGTACCAAATTTAAGAAAGATCCATGCAGTAGTTCTTGAGGAATCGCGATAACAAGGTTTCATGGGGAAATCCAAGATGGCTGCCTTGTGGCCATATTATTTTCGATTCGGACCGAAAAAGGTATCTTGCACAACTAGACCCTAAGGGAAACCTGTGTACCAAATTTGAGAAAGATCCATGCAGTACTATCTGAGAAATGACGATAAAGTTTCATGGGGAAATCCAAGATGGCTGCCTGGTGGCCATATTGGATTTTCGAATCGGACCAGAAAAGGTATCTTGCACAACTAGACCCCAAGGTGAACCTGTCTACCAAATTTGAGAAAGATACATGCAGTAGTTCCTGAGAAATCGCGATAACAAGCTTTCATGGGGAAATCCAAGATGGCTGCCTGGTGGCCATATTGGATTTTCGAATCGGACCAGAAAAGGTATCTTGCACAACTAGACCCCAAGGGGAACCTGTGTACCAAATTTGAGAAAGATCCATGCAGTAGTTCCTGAGAAATCGCGATAACAAGATTTCATGGGGAAATCCAAGATGGCTGCCTGGTGGCCATATTGGATTTTCGAATCGGACCAGAAAAGGTATCTTGCACAACTAGACCCCAAGGGGAACCTGTGTACCAAATTTGAGAAAGATCCATGCAGTAGTTCCTGAGAAATCGCGATAACAAAATTTCATGGGGAAATCCAAGATGGCTGCCTGGTGGCTATATTGGATTTTCGAATCGGACCAAAAAGGGTATTTTGCACAACTAGACCCCAAGGGGAACTTGTGTACCAAATTTGAGAAAGATCCATAAAGTAGTTTCTGAGAAATCGCGATAACAAGAACTGTTTACGGACGGACGGACGACGGACGACGAACCACGAACGACGGACCACGGACGAAAAGCGATTTGAACAGCCCACCATCTGGTGATGGTGGGCTAATAAATTAAATGAAATTAGTATACAGGAACACAGGTTAGTTCCCTCATAGAGAGGAGTTTCCAACAGTTTTTCAGTAGTGCAGGCAAGACACCATGATGTTCCAAATATCAAATCCATATCGTTGCTTACAATTCTTATATCCATATGATCTTCGTAAAAACAAAGTCGTTATGTAGAGTATAATGTATCAGTTACGCTCTTAATGCGATGTTTCATATGAACGCCATGAAGATTGTGAATTATACGCGATTTCATACGACCTCTAGTCCCAGGTTGAGCAGAATTAGACGGAGGTTGCGAAATGTAACGACCAAGATCTTAAAGGCTACGCTCGTATTTTGTTATTAGCGTACTGTTTCTTACTAAGCTGCTTTTGCACGTCGAACGTCTCGTAATGGCATAAAACTCAGAATAATGCTCATCACAAGGTTTTCGTGATATGAAATTGGGCTACTGACACCTTAATCCAGACATGCATCTTCCAGTCCATGCAATATTCAGCGCCTCTATCCCATATACTTGAAATGTCAAGACCTTGGAGGGCGGTGTTGCCATTATGGATTTAATGGAAATCAACCGAAATGCTAATCTGATGCACAGATGCTTCAAAGTTTTACCCTGCATACCTGGCTGGATATGCTGCCCGAACGCAACAAAGTATGCCCCGCACGAATTGGTGAGACATCTAAGATGTGGGAAAAATTGACGACGTCTGGCGACTAAAACCAACCATATCATTTCACAGGTTAGCCTTTCTCTGCTCCTCACATTGTTTCCTCGCGGAGAATTTCAAGACGCAACCTTTGTATCTCAGCCGCGATGTTATTGCTGGTGTTCATGTAGAATCTATGAAGTAACTACACGAACCCTAACACCGACTAAAGCGGAATTAGATACGCTAGCTTGGGTGTTGTGTTGACAGATCAGCTCATATAAGTAAGTCATCTGATATTAATGCATGCGCATCGAGGGCGTCTGATGGGGTAAACATCGTAAATGCAAGAATATCCTGAATAACTAATCTGTAATGTCCGATGTCGAGCGGTAAATTTCCCACCAAGACAATAAACCTACATATATTTGTCAAATAGCATGTACAGATGGCGTGACTTGGGGATAAACAGTCCACCAGCGAAATCTCATCGGATACATTTTTCTAACGCGTCTTAGTGACATTTTCTTGGGAGGTAAAATTAGATCATCCAAAAATAACCCTTTTTCAGTTTGTTCCCTATCTGTATCAAGTTCTGTAAATGACTTGATAGCCACGAGGAGCTGGTGTCTCTATAATCCGTCTTCGGATCTCACGGTCGACTGGATTTTCCAAGCATAAGGGTCACGCTACAAACCTATTTTGGTGCACTGGTTGATTTTTGATTGAGTCGGATTACAGAGATATCAGCTTCACGTGGTTATTAAAACATTTTGCCGAACACAAAAAATAAACTGGAGAATAGAAAGTGGGAAGAGGTGATTTATTGTCAGATAGATCTGTACAGTCCATGTAGGTGTGTGGTCCTGAACTGGCATGCAAACCGAGTACAATTGACTGAGAGAGAGGAACAAACGAAGACATGAAAACATCGAGATATAATTTATAGGATGTGGATCAAATTTGCGAAATATTTTTTGTAACCAGAATAAATGTTTGCCAAATAATTATAAACACATTTCATATTCATGCGAACAAATGTATGTATGTGATGCTGAACGGACATGTAAACTGTGTGTACTGGACATAATGGCTGATCGGTGGCTCTCTGGGTACTCCGGCTTCCTCTGCCATTAAACTGGCTGTTACCATATGAGTGAAATAACATTGAGTGTGACATTAAACCAACGCGGAGTGACAGGGACGAACGAAGACATAACAACTTGGCTCTTCTTATAAGTCATTTATCTGGTGACCTTGACCCGGTTCCCTCTATAGGGATTTTTCACGTCATCCCGTCACGTGGGAAAATTCAGTTAGTGAATGTGTAGTTGTAATTGCAGATGGTGACTTTCCCATGGCCACGTGAAAAAATTAAACACAATGAATATATTCAGTGTACCGAGATGAGTGACTTATGAGATGTGGTTGTCCTCCGTCACATCAGTGAGAGGGGACTATAAAATGATGTTTATCCGTCCGTCAGGAGGTCCGGAGGTCATGTCCGTTCATCACGAATGCTACGAACGCAATATCTCAATAGCACAGAGGGCTAGAGCCTTGATCTTGGGCGCTTTGCCGACTCAAGTTCACCTAGTTGCCCTTGACCTATTTTCAAAGGTCATGAAAGTAAAAATTATCTAAGGGACAAATAGAGCTAGTGCCTTGACATATTGCACAATGCTGCCTTATGGAAGCATCTAGGTTAAGGTCACTCAGGAGAGCTAGAGACTGGATACTTGGCACAGCGCTTCGTTATGAAATTCTCTATGTTAAGTTCGCTCCGTAGTGACCTTGACCTATTTTTAAAGATCACTGGTCAAATGTGAATAGTGGTTTTATTTGTGAACACAATTGGTGCAACTTGACTTCAAATCTTGATCTTTACCACAATTCCAAGTTCACTCCAGACTGACCATGACAAATTTTCCCCGATCGCAGAGGTAAAAATGAAATAGCTTTGTCTACGCAATATACCAATGACAACGACAGACTGGAGACTGGATATTTTGCACAATGCTGTTTGAACTTGGCCTCTAGGTCAAGTTTACTCTGGACCGACCTTGACCTTTTTTCAAAGGCCACCGAGGTCAAAATATTAATAAAAGTCTTATTTGCTTGTGAACGCAATATCTGAGGGATAATTCGGTAGAGAGCCTTGAGATTGTGCCCGATGTTGACTTATTAGAGTCTATAGGTCAAGTTCACTTCAAAGATCACATGTCAAAATGTGAGTAGCATTGGGAGTGTAATATCTCAAGAACAGTGAGCTGGATATTTGGAAATATGCTACCTTAGGAAGCTTCTGAGTTATTTTCACTTGACCTTGACCTATTTTGAAAGGTCACAGAGATCAAAATGTAAATAGCATTTATATTTGCTTGCGAGCATATTATCTAAGGGAAAATTGACCTAGATGTAAGCTTTGGTCCTTAACAACATAGAACCTTGTTGAAAGAATTTTAGTAGTGATGGTAACATACCCTTTTAGACTGGCTGCCTGGCTAGATATTCAGCTGGTAGAATTCCCTGTCTGGCGAGAAAGCTATTTTTTGTTTCTACCAGTTCCATTATATTATATAGGTCAGTGATATATACCAGGTGCATACTTCATACCGCGGTAGTGTTTTATTTCTTTATTTTGTGGTGTTGCCATTTTTCCATCAACCCATGGATAAGTTGGCAAGGCCAATATTTCATTCATGCTTCTGGGGGTTTTTTGTTCATAAAAGATGAAAATTATGGGAATTGTTACACAGCTCATGTGCAAAGCCAGATCAAATGTCTCCACGAGAGCTTATAGCGAGGTTTGAAGTTCTGACGATGACAACCAGATAACACGACCATCACAGTTTCACTTTTGGAGTTACGGACTGATAACATGTAAAGGTATAGGCTACATTACAGCAGTAAGTTATCGCATTGGTGTATGTAGATGTGCAGTACAGTAGTAAATTATTGCACTGATGTATGAAGATGTAGATGTAAGTTATCGCATTGATGTATGAAGATATACGTTACAGCAGTAAGTTATCGTCCTGATGTATTTAGATCTGCATTACAGAAATAAATTATTGCACTGATGTATGCGGATGTAGGTGTAAGTTATCCCATTGATGTATTTAGATGTGCATTGCAGAAGCAAATTATTGCACTGATGTGTGAAGATGTAGCAGTAAGTGATTACATTGATATATGAAGATGTACACTGAAGAATTAAGGAGGTCAACCAGAAAGCTGTCGTGGTGGTGTTGCTAGAAACATCAGGCGAATTCATAAAAGCGGCAAAATTTTATCTGGCTAATTGTTGTTGTTGGCAGAGAATCACGTGATTCTGACGGCATAGATGATATCAATGCGCAAACTAATGTTTCTCCAAACTAAGTACATGTAATTCGGCATGATATTTTCGGTTCGACTATAAGTTCAATCGTAGAAATATAAAACCCGAAGATGGGAAAAATTGCATTTACATCTTTCATCTTCTTCATGTTAACATACTTTCTAGCTGCGACGTGGGTTGTTTCGAGTACTATTTTTCGCAGAAATCAGAGCAACATGACTGCCCACTAGGGAATTTAGATTTGTGGCTGCTTAAATTTTTAGATTTGCGGTGGCCAATTATCACACATTCTCTATGCCCTTCTGAACATTCATATATCATCACGTCGTTCCATGATCATGGAATGCAATCTTGCTATTTTCGGGTATGTTAACGATACTGGATACACCAATCAGATTCATGGCGTGGCGAAACAAGACGTATACAACAACAACAACGGTCAACAAAAGACCGAAAACACCGATTAAAACTTCGATAAATAAAATGTATGGAATGCATGTGGCGGTAAGGTTTGCTCTTCTCTGTATTAATGGTTATTGTAGTCATGAATATTTGCATGTTAGGCCAGGGCCATACTTATTCTATATTATGGTTGTTGTAATATGATCTGTCGTCGGAGCACATTTGGTTGGGAGAGGTGGCTGAACTCTATATCGCCCAAAATCAAGAATCTAGCCCTCTGCGCTATTGAGATATTGCGTTCGTAGCATTCGTGATGGACGGATATGACCTCCGGACGTCCTAACGGACGGATAATCAGCATTTTATAGTCCCCTCCCACTGATGTGACGGAGGATAACCACGTTAAATAAGTCACACATCTCGGTATACTGAATAGATTCACTCTGTTTATTTTTTTCCACGTGGCCATGGGAAAGTCACCACCAGCAAATACAACTACACATTTACTGGCTGAATTTTCCCACGTGACGGCATCACGCGGAAAATCCATATAGAGGGAATCGGGTCAAGGTTACCAGATAAATGACTTATGAGAAGACCTCTAAGTCGTGATGGCTATATGGAAGAACGATGGACTGTCGCAAAATCTTCGTTGCATCTCGAAGTAATATAGTCTGAAGATTTGTCGCGAACCAAACTACGCGCGACGCGTGTCTTTCAGAATTTTCTACCGAGTGAAGAGGCAAATTTTAGTTTCGTATCTATTTCATTATAAGATATAAGGTATAAGCATATATACCCGGTGTATACTACGTAGCGGTAGTTTTTTTATTTCTTTAGTTTTCCAGAATATGTGTTAATAAACCATAATTTTCCTTCTGTCCAGCTATTTCATAACCCTTCAATGTCTACACAAACACCAGCTGCAGCTTCAATCGCAGAGGCGAAAACATTTTGTCTGCGAGAACTTCAAGACTATTCATGAGTATCCGAGGAAGGAGATGGATTGTTAAATGTCCATCAAATACTGACAACGTAATTTAGCAGTAATTATCTTGTGTAAACTGTCATAATACTTGTTTCATAAACCGACGCTCAATTGCATGAAGTAACGCCACTATGCATTGATGTTCATGTGGACAAAGTCAATAAAGCCATTTAGGTCATAAAAGTTATGAGTAGTATGACAGTCGATGTTAAGGGGTCACGTCCAATCGATCGAGACGGTTTTTCGATAACCGAGTAATGCCGATCAATGCCTCGTCTCAAGGGCTGCCGGTTTATCTCTATCGATTGTTGCCCCGATTTATTCCGTTCTACTCTCGAAGTACCAATCTATCTCCATCTCCCCTCAAAATCACTCGATTTGCTTCGAGAATGAATCCAGATGCCTTCAAATGAAGGCTCGAACCATTCGGAATGCGATATTTCTCGATGGCAGCGAGATTAATTGTCTGCTACAAAACATCCATTAAACACGGATAACGATTTATTTTGAAAACGAATCATTTCATATTATCTTGTAACTTCATCTATGGGCCTGTATTCGCACGCGTGTTCTGACAGCGCAATTTCTCTACAAGTTATGCATGGGTAGAAAGGAACATCACCAATTAAAATTGTATAAGACTGTTCATATAGTATTCAGTGTAGACTACTCTGTTTTTCGAACCTGCTTTTGGAGTTTGAATCATTTTATATGAGATACGTTCAGATACTGCGCATTAAAATACATTGTGCAAGTGTAAACCAAAATACATTATGTTCGTGTGAAAGAATACCAGAATGACAGAAGATCTGCATTGATAAGTCACATTTCGCCAGGCTTTGAAGACGAGAAGAACGACTGGCAATTCACTCGATACTGGGTAATATAAAACATACTTGTTTGGTAATTACTTCATTATTTGATAATTTGGCTGGACACAGGAAATAATATATATTAGAACGTGTGTATATTATCTATTGGAGCGATATGCAAGAGGTGGAAAAAACCCACGACGTAGGGCGACCAAAAAACAACCGCATGACTCCACAGGAAAACACCCTTCGGCACCCCACACCCAGGCCCGAGACCACGGCGGACTCTCAGACCTAGCCTCAGTATCCCCGTAAACGGCGTTGTTTCCCGTTTTTCATTTCAAAGAAATAGCAGCCATCATCGCTGTTGTTTCAAGTCGATGGTGTTTTGCAGATCGCCGGAGTGTGAGCCATCAACTCATCTAGTTCCGTTTGAAATACGGCGTATCACGTTGGGCAAACCGGTTCTCGTCAGATCACCGAAGTTAAGCAACGTTGAGCTCGGTCAATACTGGGATGGACGACCGGGTGCTGTACTGGCTGGGCTGATCAGTGTCCAGGACAATAGGAACTGTGGACACTCTCGTGTTCTGACACATGTAGGCACCGTCGTGATATGACTGAAAAAAAATTGAAAAAGCTGTTAAATCCTACTCACTCACTCACTCTAGTTCCGTTTGGCAGTACTTCCTCTAGCCTCTCTCAGGCGAGTTTATATCAGAAATATAATTTATTGGTATAATATCTTTGTTTGAACTTATTTGCGTGGTGATAAATTGACAGTGAAGCCACCCGACATTATAAAACAGATTGATTCACACGGCAAAACTTACAACGCGGTCCGTAAGTGGTCGAATTGCGCAAACAACTGTTTAAACGGAAGGTATAGCGTGGCTAAGTTCTGCAATTCGGAATCTGCCGTTCATTTATTAGGCAGGGCACACATGTCGACGTGATTAACACTAATTGTTGATCAAGTTTTATCCAAAATCGACTTTAGTTCGTGTCGTCTTATTTCGCGTTATTATGCTGAGCATTTTATTGTGTGCAGTTATATGCTTTGCATTCAGCCAATATGCAATGAAAAACGCCCCAGTTGAAATAAAATTGTGAAACACAAAAAAAACGTCAAACAATCAAATGCTTTATTCAAACAACTGATATCGGTTCATTTTCTTTTTGAAACGATCAATGTTTAGTTCAAAATAGTTTTATGGCGCTACAATTAACACGTGCCTTCATATTATTATCCAAGTCATAACCATTTTATTCCAGGACGGATTATACAATCTATTACCGAGGTGATTTAACATCACTCAATTATGTATTCACAAATTAAACGTTTTCGTTTAAATGGATTGCGGAAAACAGCATGACGGGGTTATACAGATTGATCGTTGAATAATGTGGAAATTATTAAAAAAAAAATCTCGATGTCGGAATTCTATTTTGAGCAGCGATATGAGTATACGACACGCGGACTCAAAACATCGTATCCGCATACCACTCTGATCACCTGAGAAGTAAAGAAACGACCAAATTAACGATGCCAGAATAAGGACATATATAAACGGAGCCCCTTCGAGAGTGCCGATAAATTTCATATCCATCTCGAAAATAGGAATGTTTCTATCGGGATAGAACCGGGAGGATTGAGGGACACGTCGCCAGGAGTTCCGGTTCTGCCACACCGGTTTCAGCCGAGAATTTTCTTAGTCCATCTCGAAGGCATCCAGAGAGTGCCTCAATTAAGTGGACGTGACCCCTCAGATGAGCCAACAAATACACTGTCCACCTGCTAGAACCGTATACGACCGTATTGTCAGAGTGAGATAATGAGTTATTTAAAACATCATCGATTCTAAATTTCTCAAAGAAATGGTTGTCATTTGAAGATTTCAGTCTGTTATGCATGCGGCCAAACAGAAACATTACACAGAATCAATCGTTGATTTTCTACGAGTTCCACATTAGAAGACTAATTAAAATGAATTGATTTTACATACACGACCATTCAGTCTGATATACTAAAATGGATTTATACTGATTGAAGTCTTACACGCCAAGGTGCATGGTAAATCCCATCCACAGAAAGCTGGATTGAAGCAATATGAGTACAATGGGATTGGAAGGGCTTTTGTTGCGGAAGTTCAATTCTTTTGAAGAAAGTAGCTTTTTATTGGACTATGTCAAAGGATCTTTTCTGACCTGGATAGTGATTACACAGTACAACACAAATAGAAAATCGCAATTTTAAAAGCGTTCAGCTTTTTTATTCCGCCTGATGTCAAACCGACGCATATTGATTCTGGGTAGATGGGAATATTGTGCAGTCGGAGCCAGAATATCGATGACCAGGGATGGATGTAAACAACCGACGTGGAAGATTGATCCATCCCAATTATTTTCATCTATCCCTTCTCCATTTCAGAAAGACGAGTTTTGATAGATGGTGTATAGTGACAGGCGAGTCTTTTGTCCTTACCCCTATCTGGCCTTGGCGAATTGCGGAGTACCGCAGCCTTGGGGGGGGGGGGGCGGAAAGAGCCACCCCTTTGTATTGTCGCTATCGCTAAGGCTAGGGGGCTGAAACTTACCACACCATATCATTGGGTAAAGCTCCACAAGAAAATGTTAAAAAATCCAAGATAGCCGCCATGATGACGTCACTGTGACGTCATTTTCAAAAAGAGCATTTTTGGACCATTTTTTGGTCATAATTTTCGATTTTTTTGATTTGTGTTTTTTTCTTCGCAAAAAATGCATGATAAATTAGTAAATAATAATCTGATATGAAATAAAATAGATTTTACTCACTTTTCATGATCCCCTGCTCGGGGGAGGGACATGCAAATAGATTCAAAATGGCCCCAATATGATAATCTAAATAGTCAAGAAGTTTCAGCTCTCAATGTGTTGTCGTTCCGGAGATATGAGCAAAAAAAAACAACAACAGCGGGGAGAACCGGAAAGTGCCCGCCACCCCCCCCCCCCAGGTCAGGTAGGGTTAAAACACTCGGTAATCAATGACACCGCGTGTTGTTGTGGTTGTTGGTGGTGGTGTTAAGGAATCAGTCTGCGAACGTTTAAATGAATCACTTAAGATATTGAAACGTCATTCCGATAAAACAAAAACATGATTCCACAATGAACAATAAAGGAATTGTTACAACAGTGGTCCCTTAGAGACACGAAGGAAAGATTCACGCATGTATGCTCATTGAATTCTAGTCGCACCTACTTCACTTATTATCATTGTTCCCCCGCTGATTGATGCCGCAAAATATTCGCCTCTTGGTCTCCAAAGGCCCTTTATCTGTGTTATCCAATCATTGTGTTGTAGTGCACGGTTCATGTCAGTTTCCTCATGCTATCGCCGATTGGTTGATAGCTGTGTAACGTGTACGAGCAGGACCAGTCGTGGTGTTTACGAGAAAACGAATCAATAACCGGGATTGCCCACTGGCATTCTGGCCGTCACCGTAGTTGGTCCCTTCACTAATAGAGATCCGGGGATCGAAGAGATGATCACAACCCTACAAGAATGACTGACGCTGATGTAAAGGTCTATTATGGTATATTCTGCACAAATAGTATACGCGATTACAGATAATAGCGTAGAACCGCGTGGCTTAGACAGAATGTCTAAGGAGATGTAACGTTATGCAGTAGAATAATATCTCCATATATGTACAAACACTAGGAGAGTGTCTGCAAATAATCTTGATGTTATATACAAATAATATAAGGGAGTGTGTGCATATAAACTTGATGTTATATACAAATAATATAAGAGTGTGTGCATATAATTTTACAGTTACAGTTATGCTTTAAATATGTATGGGTACGCGATAAGGGCGGCCTGGTTGCTGGCCCTCCTCTTTTGGGTATAAGGGCGGCCTGGCTGCTGGCCCTTCTCTTCTTCCGTCGTTGGAACGTTACGGCTGTAACGCTCTCCCCCAATATACGACACCCAGTCGTTGGAGCCTCTCCACGGATGTGGCAGCCCGTCGTCTTCTTCACCCCCAGTCGTCGGAACGTCACGGCTGTAACGCTCTCTCAACATATACCCCCAGTCGTTGGAGCCTCTCCACGGATGTGGCAGCCCGTCGTCTTCTTCACCCCCAGTCGCCGGAGCCTGACCCTAACTTGTCAGCTCACCAGTTTGCTTCCCGCACAGCTAGGTATAGCACGGCGTCTCAACCCTCACGGCTGCTGCGACCCGTCTATAGACACGACCTGTGACTACACAACTTCACGACGACCCCTTAGGTAAGAACCACATACAGCTCGTCCTCCGTGGCCGTCAGGACAACTACTTGGGTATATATTGTGTTATAATTTCATCTGGTACCGATGTAGCATCATTACTGTCTGTAAACTGTCGATGGCGACTCTCTGCGACCCTCTGCGACCCGGCCGCAAGCCACGGCGACCCGGTCGCAATCCGTCTGCGACCTTCTGCGACCCGATCGCAGGTCTGTCAGATTTCACGGTTTATCGACGTTTCTCGGGAGGAGAAGTCCGTCTGTGCTGTGCCTTTTCTTTTCTGTACTGTCTGTAATCTTTGTGGTCTCTTTCGCACCCTACGGCGTCTGTGCGACCGTCTGCAACCTTTCTGCGATCTTCTGCGACCCGGTCGCAGGGCTCTCCGATTCCACGATTTATCGACGTTTCTCGAGAAAAGAAGCCCGTCTGTACTGTATCTTGTCTTTGCTGTACTGGCTGTAATATCTGTGGCCTCTTTCACACCCGTACAGCGTCTAAGCGACCGTCTGCGACCCGGTCGCAGACCTAACGGGCTGCGCGATATATCGTCGAATAACGGTAGGAGAGATTGGCTCTAATATCTCTGTATTTACAGTACATTTGCATATAATCGGAGGATGTCGGGAGTCCCTTATTACCGCCATATACCGCTTCACGACCGATGACACCGACACATAAATAATGCTGCCCACGTTCCAGTGCCCGGGTTGTTCAGTAAAACAGTGCCGATATCATACAATCTACTGGTATTGACCTATATCCTTATTCTATACTGATGTCTGATCATGTTTACCTGAATGTGCTACGCGGTAATACATGTCATGTTACAGTATTATAGAATACCCCCAGACTAAAATAAACACGCCAGTCGGTCTTCCCACTCGGTCGTATACTATAGTACAACACACAAACACGGTTCCACACTGAAAATGCAAGCCGCCAAATTCGCATTGGATTGACGTGTTTTCACAGGTTGCACTAGCTACAGGATCTACAATCTTTTAGACTCCCAGGCCAAAACAATTACATTTGCGACCCGGTCGCAAAGTGCGCCAAAATCACACAATTCAGGTTGTACATTGCGTGCTTTCTCCAGAGCTGTCTCTTTGGTCTGACGTCGCTTGGAATGTCTGCACCTCAATATATAGTGTGTGCACTCTCCGCACCCGAAAGGTCCCCACAGGAAGTTTCCTCGCGAACGGAGACGTTTCGTCTGCAATGAAAGATCGTCTCTCACAGCGAATTTACAGTTCATAGTCCATAAACTAGAATGGCGTCCCAATCTAGAACCTGTAGAGAATATTTCACGTAAATGGGAACTCCTATCTTGCTCTGGTAACCGAGAAATCCATTTCCATACACTGCCTTGTTCCTCGCTGACGATACATGTCAAGGTCGTTCCCCGCATTCCATTTGTGTCACCCTCCATATTCAAACTGTTCTCTACACAAACGGTTAACCGTTACACTGCCCCCGCCTTTCCAAATCATGACGTCCTCGTCATGGTCGTTCCTGTTCCACAATCCAGGGTAGTTCTACAGTTCCAGTTGTACAGTTCGAATCAATCTAAACAAAACTCCTCGCCAATTACTGGCCATCAGGGCCGGCGAAATTACAAGGTGGCCGCCCTCCGGCGGTCTGGCCGGGCCACCACGACATTAGGTCCAGTTGGTTTCCCTTCAGGTCCGTCGAGGGCGGGCGTAGTATAGGGGTCCCGGCCGCTTTCCTCGCGACCCCCTTCCCGCTCTGGTACCTGGAGGGGTACACATAATTACATGAGCGGTTAGCAGAGCCGCCCCACGACATTACGTTCACTGGGCTGCGTGCTCAGTTGGAAGGGTCGGGCTTCCCCTCATGAAGGCTATGCTCTTCAGTCCACGCCCACTTATCATATACCTTCCGCCACTCGCGGCCCTGGCGATCTCGCACAGAGTCCACATACAGCTTGGTTCGATGCACCAGCACGCGTTGGAGTCGAATCACGTCCAGGCTCACCGGCCTCATCGCTGGTCTGACCTCCGCGGCAGGCGGACTCTGAACCCTGTCGGTGGCTCGTCCCGATCCTTCGGACGCGCCGCCCGCACTAACACCCTCGCCCTCGTCGGTGTCGACCTCGCTTTCCTCCTCGCTAAACTCGGTCACCGGCGGGTGGAGTACCAGCCTCGGCAGCTCCGGTATCACCTCCGGCTTGGAGGCATCACGCTCAAGGGCTGCGGCTCCGGGGCTGACGGCGGTGACCGTTACCCCCGTCCCTAGGGTGGCTTTCACTGTTTCGTACAAAAAACGAGGGAGTATCCCAATGTTGTAGAGGTCACAGGCTGGAATTCCCCTCAAAACTTGATTTTAAATTTTTTTAGATTGTATTGATATAAATTCAGCCCAAAGATTGATAGAAAATCAGAATGGATGAATTCAGAATTTATTTTTTTTAATAAGTGGTGGATTGGTGATGACATCATGCACTTCGGAACGAGGCTATCTTCTGAGCGCCATTTTTGTAACTCTGACAGATGAGATATTACATTGAAATTGAGCTGGCGATGATAGAATTTCCACTTTTTTGAAAGCTACTGGAGTTACTTGACAGAGTCGTAGTGAATACAAACATCTCATTTCCGTAGTGGATACATGGGCTGTCAGCGGAAGTTGATGTATTTTGTGGAAAATGAGCCCACATGTCAGCGTTGTTGTTGTTGTTGATTACAGGTCAGTGAGTCCATTTTTTTTCTCAACGCCCAGATGTTTTGGCCTAAAAATATTCCTGAGATACATAGAAATATTTTGATATATGAAATATGAATAGGCTCTGTGTTTAGGGCCTTCTCTGAGCGAGGCCCTAAATGTAGGCCTTTTCACAGCAGCCTTCCAACATGTTATAGTGAAGTGCCACCCTAGCATTAGCTCCTCAGGGTCCCGGGGAATACTGACCGGGAGGGAAATGGCGACCTCCGGTTCCTCCTGGCAGGGGACGGGCCCCATCTCAGGCTCCTCTTCTGGCGCAGGTAGCAGGCGCGGTTCGTTCTCTGCCACCTGCAACGCCTTCTCCACCTCAAGGACCTCGTCTTTAGGGCGCTCCTCCTCTGGCCCCTGCGGCCGCCCCACGGCCGCCTGTAGCTGCCGAGCTCCGCCGTGGCGTCGTCCCCGTCCCAGAGCTTGGAAGACCGACAACATGCGGCACGCTGCCGCTCCTGGTTCCGCCGGCCTCGGCGCTGTCAGGCCAACCGTCCACGCCAGAGGCAACGGAGGTAGCACCGCGTTCCCAGGTTCCCGGGGGATTGGGCTCCCCCAGCTGCCGTCCCAGCCGTGCCTCCTCTTGCAATGCTCGGTGAGCCGCTTCCGTCGATAGAAGCTCCCAGGGCAGTAGGGGCACAAGAACGTCGGTTCCGGCTCGGCTTCCCTCCGTGCGTCCCGCCCTTTCATCCTCCTGGGGCTTCGGCTCCCATCTCGGCGAGGTCTCTTGGCATGTTCGCTCATGACGTCTGGATTCTGGAAAGACAGAACAGAATGGCCATTAGTAGTGGGCCGATTTCCTTGCAAAAGACAAGTACCCCAACACCGCCCATCGTTCTCACTTCCCCCACGGCGCTCCATAGGGCGCCCTAACAACAATGAGCTCCCCCGTTCACGGGGCAGGGGCTGGGACGTCAGCACGTAATCGTGCAACCTGCGATGCTTGACCACTCGCCGACCGCGGGTCGTCGTCGCGTGTGCGGGGGCTGCCTCACCCTCGGCCACGTCCCCGGGCTCGTCCTCCAACTCACTATCCGGCGTCCCCCGCGGTTCCAACTCAAATTCGGCCTGCCAGGCCGGCTGTCGGGTGACGCGTCCACTACGGCTCATCTGGGGCTGGCCAATGGAGGGCTGCACGGCGACCGGGTGTGTCAGGGTGTACGGTCCCTCAGGGCCCGGTTCCATCCCCTGCTGGTCGCCGCCGCCGTCGTCACTGCCGCTCTCTGACGTCGCATCATCATCCGCGTCCGTCCGCGGATAGCACGGTTTGACCCGGTCGACGTGCACGACCTGTCGCTTCCCGTCGTCACCCCGGATCCGATAGGTAAGGTCCAACAACGCCGCCTCCACCACAAATGGTCCTAGCCATCGGTCTCTAAGCTTCCGAATCTGCCCTAGCCGGGTCACTACGGTGTGCAGATAGACCTGGTCCCCGGGGACTAATCTTTGTGCCTTGGCCTTCAAGTTGTACAGACGCTTCTGCCGTCTCAGGGCCTTCCCACTATTTTCCCTCGCATCCTCGTGGACGTCGACTAAGTGGTCTCGAAGGTCCCCGACCCACGGCACTGGCTCCGTTCTCTCACTCGGGGGAGCCCCATCTGTCAGGTGAGCGGGTAGAGTCACCTCCCGGCCAAACGTCATCATATTCGGCGTATACCCCGAAGTCTCGTGTGCTGCTGCACGGTACGCCATCAGCGTCAGTGGAATATATACATCCCAATCGTCGGGATGGCGGGCGGCACTAGCATGAAGCATCTGACCCAGGGTCCTGTTGAACCTTTCAACTTGGCCGTTAGACTGCGGATGGTACGCCGTCGTCCGCGTCTTCTTCATGCCGAGGATCCGATACATCCCCTCGAACACTTTGCTCTCAAACTTCCGCCCCTGGTCCGAGTGTATCAGGGAGGGGACACCGAACCAGCTGACGTACAAGTCAAGCACAGCCTGGGCCACCGTCTCCGCTTCTTGGTCTGGAAGCGCAGCAGCCTCCACCCACTTCGTGAAATAGTCACAGATGACCACAATATGCAGATTTCCTCTCGTCGTCAGGGAGAGAGAGCCCATCAAGTCCACGGCGATACGTTCTCCGGGGCATCCCGTCATCATCCCGCGGTGCTGTCCTCGGGGTTTCTTCCCGGCCTGCTTCCTCCGGCTGCACGTGTCGCAGCTCCGACACCACTGTCGAACGTCACGCTGCAGGCCGACCCAGGTGTACGCTTGTCGCACCTTCTTTAATGTCTTGAACACACCGAGGTATCCTCCGGTCGGGCTGTCATGACCCTCCTCGAGTATCCTCTTGTGAAGGACCCTCGGGACCACAGTAACTTGGCCTTCTCTCGGCCTCGCACGTCATACCAACGTCGCACCAGGAGGTCTCCTTCCAGGGCCAAGGCGTCGTAGGCTCCCCACAGCGCTTTCGTCACCCCACTGTGTTGACAGACTAGGTCCCACCGAGGTCTGGTACCAGACTTCACTCACTCAATCACCGGAAGTAGCTCGGGGTCTGCAGCCTGGGCCCCTGCGAAGTCCTCGTTGGGTGGAGATATGGTCACAGGATAAACGGTTTAGACATGTCAGGCATGGTCAGGATGGGCGCCGCTATCATCTTCTCCTTCAGTGTCTCAAATGCGACCTGACAATCGTCGGTCCACACAAAGCTCTTCTCCTTCTGGGTAAGTTGATGCAGGGGCGCGGCCACGCTCGCAAAGTCTTTGACGAACCTCCGATAATAGCTACATAATCCGAGGAAACTCCGTACCTCGGTCTGGGAGACTGGGGTGGGCCAGCCTCTCACAGCCTGGACTTTCTCCGGTTCCGTCTCGATACCAGCGCCGGACATGACGTGTCCCAGGTAGGTGACTTTCCGGGCGCCAGTGACACATTTGGAGGGTTTCAACTTAAGCCCGTGAAGCTGTAGTCTCTGGAACACCACCTCCAAGTTGGCCAGCATCTCGGTAAACGTCCACCCGAACACGATGATATCGTCGAGGTAAATGAGGCAAGTCTCGTAGTGCAGACCGGCCAATACCGCTTCGATCAAGCGTTCGAAGGTTTCAGGCCTTTCCGAGTAGCAAACGCGGACTTGCATCGATCTTCAGGCGCCAATTCAACCTGCTAGTATCCGGACATCAAGTCGAGGGTAAACCACCACTGGGCCCCGTTCAGTGCGTCAAGACTGTCATCGATCCTCGGCAGAGGATATGCGTCTTTCTCTGTGACGTCATTCAGGGCCCGATAATCAACGCAGAATCGAGATTTACCGTCCTTCTTCTTCAACAGGACGACAGGGGCCAACCACGGTCCCTCGGAGGGCTCTACCACACCTCGTCGTAACATCTCGTCAACCTACCTGTCAATCTCCCATCGGGCCCTTGACGAGGGCCCTTCAGGAGGTAAAAGCATTTTGGGAAAGGTATTGCGCCATTATTTCTAAGAACTCTGGCGTTGAATGTATGTGGATATTGAAAAACTCAAAATGTCTTACGGAAGAACTTGATGCTAAAGGTCACATACCGTACAGACATGTATCCACATGGGATTTCTCGACTCTCTATACTACAATCCCTCATCAGGACCTTATTGACCGTCTAAGTTCATTAATAGTATCTGTGTTCAAGAAAACTGATCGTAGATATATTAATGTCGGAAGCCATAAAGCATTCTTTAGCTCTACTACATACAAGAGATATCATTCATGGGATGTTTCTTTGTTTATAGAGTTGCTTGAATTTCTCATTAAAAATATCTATGTGAAATTTGGCAACACAATATATCAGCAGCATATAGGTATTCCAATGGGTACTAATTGTGCACCCCTGTTGGCTGACCTATATCTGTTCTCTTATGAATATGATTATATGCAGGCGCTTTCAAAACCGATCCATTCAAAGCCCGTTCCTTCTCATTCACCAAACGCTATATAGACGATCTTCTCGCTGTGGATAATCGCTATATAAATGACGCAGTGAAGGATATATATCCACCTTCACTGGATTTGAAGGAAACTACAGATAGCCCTACAGGCACATCATATTTAGATCTATATCTCTATAAAAATGAAGCGGGCATTCTCTCCCGTCGACTTTATGACAAAAGAGATGATTACAATTTCGACATCGTAAACTATCCCTTTCTGGACAGTAATATTCCAGTGGGACCTGCATATGGCGTATACATGTCTCGCTTAGTAGCATTTGCTAGATCCTGTGTTAAATGTGACGATTTTAATCAACGTCACAAAACATTGGTGCAGAAACTTAAAAAACAGGGCTATTCCAACCAAGCGCCTACACTCAAAGTTTCTCAAATTTGGCGATACATATCGCATGCTGATAGCAAAATACGAACGTAGCGTGCAAGATCTATGGCGCTACGTTTCGTAACTTGTGTCTAATTCCGCTTAACCCGGGGCTAGGGGCCGTATGAACCCATGTACTTCAAGATCCTCATGGTACTCATATGAACAGTCACAATCAAAGCGTGACTGAGATACATCTATTTTTAGATGACGACTCTATAACGAATATTATGGATTAAGAATACTGATCAGCGATACGGATTTGATATTTTTGGAACATCATGATGTCTTGCCGGCATCATTGAAAACTGTTGACCGCTTCTCTCTTGCAGGAAACAAGCCTATGTTTATGTATACTATGATTGTCTTTTTGAATTTGGTGCTAATACTGTTATATGGAAAATGGAATAGGTCTTTGGATTATGAACGCGGATATTCTCTAATGGACGACGGCTGGATTATGAATGACGGACTAGACGCTTGTAATGAAGGGGCGGTCTCCTAGGTGGAATACGAATCGGGGGCGCATTCCCCGTCTTTATCTGATGCTGCACCTTGGTCGTACCATGGTTGGGAACTCATGGTTAATGGCGTTATCGGCACGTCGTTGTCGGTCGTCTCTAGTAGTCGGTTGTTCTCTCCAGTTGTAGATCAGGCCAGATCCCACCGCTGCCACCAGTTTTCTACGTGTAACGTGTACGAGCAGGACCAGTCGTGGTGTTTACGAGAAAACGAATCAATAACCGGGATTGCGCACTGGCATTCTGGCCGTCACCGTAGTTAGCCCCTTCACTAGTAGAGATCTCGGGATCGAAGAGATGATCACAACCCTACAAGGATGACTGACGCTGATGTAAAGGTCTATTATGGTATATTCTGCACAAATAGTATACGCGATTACAGATAATAGCGTAGAACCGCGTGGCTTAGACAGAACGTCTAAGGAGATGTAACGTTATGCAGTAGAATAATATCTCCATATATGTACAAACACTAGGAGAGTGTCTGCAAATAATCTTGATGTTATATACAAATAATATAAGGGAGTGTGTGCATATAACCTTGATGTTATATACAAATAATATAAGAGTGTGTGCATATAATTTTACAGTTACAGTTATGCTTTAAATATGTATGGGTACGCGATAAGGGCGGTCTGGTTGCTGGCCCTCCTCTATTGGGTATAAGGGCGGCCTGGCTGCTGGCACTTCTCTTCCGTCGTTGGAACGTTACGACTGTAACGCTCTCCCCCAATATACGACACCCAGTCGTTGGAGCCTCTCCACGGATGTGGCAGCCCGTCGTCTTCTTCACCCCCAGTCGTCGGAACGTCACGGCTGTAACGCTCTCTCAATATATACCCCCAGTCGTTGGAGCCTCTCCACGGATGTGGCAGCCCGTCGTCTTCTTCACCCCCAGTCGTCGGAGCCTGACCCTAACTTGTCAGCTCACCAGTTTGCTTCCCGCACAGGTAGGCATAGCACGGCGTCTCAAACCTCACGGCTGCTGCGACCCGTCTATAGACACGACCTGTGGCTACACAACTTCACGACGACCCCTTAGGTAAGAACCACGTACAGCTCGTCCTCCGTGGCCGTCAGGACAACTACTTGGGTATATATTGTGTTATCATTTCATCTGGTACCGAAGTAGCATAAATACTACTGTCTGTAAACTGTCGATGGCGACTCTCTGCGACCCGGTCGCAATCCGTCTGCGACCTTCTGCGACCCGGTCGCAGGTCTGTCAGATTTCACGTTTTATCGACGTTTCTCGGGAGAAGAAGTCCGTCTGTGCTGTGCCTTGTCTTTTCTGTACTGTCTGTACACTGTAATAATTGGTGACACGTTTAACGTCTCAAAATGAAACATGATTTTATCCCAACTTTTGGGACATGTGAGTACATGTGTGTTTCATATTAAAACGGCTTCATGTTTCAAATTGAAACACGTGTCCTTTTCACATGCGTTAATGATATCTCAATATGAGACATGTCTTCAATAAGCACGTATTCGTTTGAAACATGTAACGTTCTACATTTTGAAACGTGTTGTGTATACATGTCTCAAGCTGAAACATGTTAGAGCCGACTACATGTTTCAAAATGAAACGTCTAAGCCCAAACATGACTTTGTCCCAACTTTTGAGACATGTCACAAGCGTACATGTCTCAAACTTGGAAGTGTTTCAAAACAGTCTACATCACATTATGTGTTTCAGGAGACTGTCAGACTGGCATGTGCATGATACCGGTACTGAAATTAAAACATTCATCAAAAATCAACATACATCAAGTTTTATTATCTTATATTCGTTGAAAGTCAAACTCAGGAACATGTATGAACAAGCAATAACCATATACAGAAACACATAAAACAGACTGCTCCTCAAGTTAACTCAAACATAATAATGATTTCAACAGATGCATGATTGGTACATCAGAATCCCTGATGTGAACTCTGTTACCATAGAGTTAAAATTGTTCATATAACAATAATGTGCTCAAGGTTTTATTCATTTATATCACTGATTCACACTTAAAAGTTGAAGATCAGTTACTCAACTTGCCATATTGATCCGTTGACACGACGTTGTCTGATCTGCGTTAAAGTATTATCCCATATTGTATCCCAGGTCTAATCCGGCACACTGGAAACATTTCTGAACATGAATACTATATTACTTAGGCCTACAAATATGGAATTGCTGAATGATACTGTCTTTATTGTTTTTCCTGACATGCTACCCGCGATTAACTATTTCTGTTTCGAGGCGGCTAAAATTTCATTCCATTTTGGGGTATGGAATACGGATCGCAGATGATTATTAAAATCAGGGCTGGAGGGCTGGATTCGTTTCGAGTTTTGCAACAGTGATCACGTTGTGGGATGAAGTAAAAACATTGTTGACACTAAACGCTATTCAATATTCCCATACGTATGAAAAATAATGTCCATTCTGTCTCCTTCTGGTTTATATATGCCACTAAGACCGAATCCCCTTCAAGGCTGTAATGACGTAAGCAATCGTATTGACTCTGTTAAAAAAGATTTCCTGATGCGCTACACATTCACAATTCAAAATACTGGATGTATCTTCGATCACACGGAGAACACAGTTGCTGTTTCTTTCAGTGCTGCTCGCATTAGTGTCCCATAAGTGTCACTTTTATTCTGGCAACATTGCTATGTATTTCGTTGGTGTGTCGTAATATGACCATATGTTTTGAGCGAATACTCTTAAATTCAAAATGTCGGCCATGTAGGGTTCCAGTGAGGAGTCAAAATTTGGGCTGGGGTAGTCTTACAAAAAAATCGGCCAAAACTGCATATTTGGAATATGACGTAACTGTGAAGTCTTCAAAGCCGCCATCTTGCAAATTTATTTATTTTCCTTTTTTCACACTTTTTAGTTAAGCTTACGTTGTGAGAAGACCTCTATCTCAATGAGCAAAGACATATTTGGAAGGAGAGGGGTGGTGTGGAATGGCGCCTGGGCAGGCCTCAAATACCCTAGGCCTGGTTGAGTTGAATTGTTATGCAAATAAATTAATTAAAATGCTCAGTCGATTACTCCACAATACCGACATATATCTACCGGGTCGCTTAAGACCAGAAATAAATATCTGGAAACCAGTGGTAATCATATCTAAAGCAAATTACTAAAGCTCTCTGTCGTTATGCATTTCGAAGATACGGCTAGAACTGTGTGAAGACGACCTGGTATCTAATTCCATGCATCAGACAGCACTATCCCTTTTGTACTCCGCTTTTCTTGACACATGTCTTGCAACTCGGTTGTACGTGTTTCAGCGTTGATGTTTTAAACAGCTTTTCGGACCGTTATAGTGAGACGGCAACGCGAGTGAAACATGTCACAACCCTCAAATAGTCGCATCATTACGTCTATCAGACATGTTTTTGCGGAAAAATGGGGTGAAACATGTAGCATTATGAAGCATCTAACATGCTACCATCTCAAAATGAAACGTTAAACATGTTTCCTCTTTTTACAGTGTAATCTTTGTGGTCTCTTTCGCACCCGTACGGCGTCTGTGCGACCGTCTGCGACCTTTCTGCGATCTTCTGCGACCCGGTCGCAGGGCTCTCCGATTCCACGATTTATCGACGTTTCTCGAGAAAAGAAGCCTGTACTGTATCTTGTCTTTGCTGTACTGGCTGTAATATCTGTGGCCTCTTTCACACCCGTACAGCGTCTAAGCGACCGTCTGCGACCCGGTCGCAGACCTAACGAGCTGCGCGATATATCGTCGAATAACGGTAGGAGAGATTGGCTCTAATATCTTTGTATTTATAGTGCATTTGCATATAATCGGAGGATGTCGGGAGTCCCTTATTACCGTCATATACCGCTTCACGACCGATGACACCGACACATAAATAATACTGCCCACGTCCCAGTGCCCGGGTTGTTCAGTAAAACAGTGCCGATATCATACAATCTACTGGTATTGACCTCTATCCTTATTCTATACTGATGTCTGATCATGTTTACCGGAATATGCTACGCGGTAATACATGTCATGTTACAGTATTATAGAATAGGCCTACCCCCAGACGACAATAGACACGCCAGTCGGTCTTCCCACTCGGTCGTGTTTCCTATACCATAGTACAACACACAAACACGGTTCCACACTGAAAATGCAAGCCGGCAAATTCGCATTGGATTGACGTGTTTTCACAGGTTGCACTAGCTACAGGATCTACAATCTTTTAGACTCCCAGGCCAAAACAATTACATTTGCGACCCGGTCGCAAAGTGCGCCAAAATCACACAATTCAGGCTGTACCTTGCGTGCTTTCTCCAGAGCTGTCTCTTTGGTCTGACGTCGCTTGGTCAGTCAGTCAGTCAGTCAGTTTTGAATTTGGATGGCGCATGCAATCCGTTAGGATTATGCGCGCCAGTATCATTGCATTGAGTTGGTTAAAAAATAAAACGGATTTTAAAAACACAATAAGTGTTAAAAACGGTGTGTTAAAAAGCAACGGGGGAAATATATTGAGAAAAAATAGACATGTGTCTATATAAATAACTCAAGTGTCATTTTAGACTAAAGAACAGAAAATTATATATAATAGACTATATATTGATTTAAGTATGTTATTAAAAAACAACATATAGGAAAACCAGACTCCAAAGGCGTTATTTATAGACATAAAAGGAAGGGGAAATAATCGAATCAACAACCCTATTTATAAAATAATATAAAACTGAATTAAAAAAGGCCAATATAGTACATGCATATTTCGTTTTTGACTAGCATTAAACTCGATATATAATTTAGATGAATAGGTGGATAATTTAAAACAATAATCGATATAATATCCATACTCCTCCTGATGAACACCGCGAATGAGGACCTCCAATGGTATCCTCAAACACTAATATCCAATCAGAAGGAGCAAGGACATCATTTAAAATATGCTCTTTTAATCGTGCAGAGATAATT
>JAVTVY010053521.1:0-27645 GCA_036873755.1 Hanleya hanleyi
AGAAAAGTGTTCCGGTGGATATGAGTATATCCTAGTGGTCGTTGACCACTTCACCCGTTTC
The DNA here is from genome assembly GCA_036873755.1 of Hanleya hanleyi. Lineage (NCBI taxonomy): Eukaryota > Metazoa > Mollusca > Polyplacophora > Lepidopleurida > Hanleyidae > Hanleya > Hanleya hanleyi. Next base: position 62 of record JAVTVY010053521.1, read on the forward strand.
GCCCAGGCGTATGTCACTACTAACAAGTCGGGGCGTACTGTAGCCGAGAAGATCTACAATGACTTTATCTTACGGTATGGGTTTCCATCTCGGATCCACCACGATCAAGGTGGAGAATTCGAAAACGAACTCTTCAAGGAACTCGAGAGGTACAGTCAGATCATTCACTCCCGTACGACACCCTACCACCCACAGGGCAATGGCCAAACGGAAAGATTTAACCGTACCCTGCTGGCGATGCTGAGGACACTGGGACAAAAGGAGAAGAGAGACTGGAGACGTCATCTCAACAAGGTAGTGCACGCGTACAACTGCACCAAACATGAGACAACAGGATACTCTCCATTCTTTTTGTTGTATGGACGTTCTCCGCGTTTGCCCATTGACCTTGCTTTTGGACTGGAGAATTCTCAGGATGTTGTGAGTCACACTCAGTATTCCCAGGAATGGAAAGAGCGAATGCGGGAAGCCTATGATATAGCTTCACATCGGACAAGAAAAGCGACTGATAAGGCTAAATCTCGTTATGACAAGAAGACTGGCGCTGCAGACCTTCATCCGGGTGACCGGGTCCTGATCAGAAACCTTTCGGAGAGAGGAGGCCCCGGAAAGCTTCGAAACCACTGGGAGGATGAAATTCATGTGATCGTCAGAAGATGTCATCCAGATAGTCCAGTATATGAACTCAGACCAGAGCGTGGAACAGGACGCACTCGAGTGCTCCACCGAAATATTCTACTTCCATGTGATCAACTTGAGCCGATCAGCCCTCCCAGTCAGAAACGCCCACCTCGTCCCAGGAAAACACCACGAAGGGATCAGGGAGAAGTTGTACAGACAGATAGCGAGTCGGATGATGGAGGAGTAGTACCCACAAGGATGCCCCAGCCGACCTATGCTCTTCGTCCTGAAGCTGATGTGTTCGTTCTCCCGCAGCCTAGATCAGTAACAATCCCACAGGACGAGATACAACGTACACAAACCGACGACAACATAGACAACTTGGATGCATCTCCTGGATGGGATGAAAGACCATACAACCGCCCGATCCGGCAGAGAGAGCCCCCCAGACGTTTCACTTACGATGAGATGGGAACTCCTACGTACAGTCGAAAGATGTGGGAAGCACCTGCGGAGACGGGGGCATCAGCTCAACCATGCCCAATACAGCGGCATTGTGCAGGCGACACTGTTTATTATGTCTGAAGAGTATGATACTGTAGAATATTACTGAATGTTAAATTTTCCTTACATTTTCATTCTTTGTTACGAATGTCGAGACGACATTTGTCGTGGAGGGTAGAGTGTAACGTGTGGTAAAATACAAGCAGCTAAATCACAATGTAACTGAAGATAATATACCTTTTCCTTGAGACAAAGCAAAACTATTTGTTCTTTGTTTTTCGGTCAGTTCTGGTTCATCTTTTTAGATGGTCATTGTTAGACAGATAGCTATGCTTTTCTTTAATCGCATTATCTGTGAATATAAATGTACAGATCTTAGATTACTGAGTATATGGAACAATTTATTGTGTGAATGTCAGTCCGTGTTCACGTCACGATAGGTGCAAGTTTTGGTAGACAATCGCATGACGTCACCGCTCCAGCTATATCACGTTGTTGCCAACCGGCTGTGTGTTCGCGGTGGTCGCAAATAAATTGCTGTTTTGTCTATTTCCAGGTAACGTAAACCTTCATTCCTTGCATTTAATATTACGAGAATGTATTGTGAACCGTTCTGTATAAATTTAGATGTAAGTGTCATAGAGGAGATATTGCTGTTTTATCGGTTTTATGAGTATGTCGTCTGCTAGCGTGTTTCATGTCGCGTGGGCCATGCGCAAGGCCTGGTGCAGAATAGACTTCTAGATGCAGATACCGATTGTGTGAACCAGTGAAAGGGTTATTTAGGACAACAATCTCTTTACAAGAATAAGATAACAAATAGGTATTTTGGTCTAAGTCATTACTTGTATTTGTTATGATGTCTGATAGTTTTACGTATCTACGGTGGCCCATATACACCAAACCGAAATAGCATAAATACGTAAGCTAACGGGAATTGCACTTTAATTGTTCCAAATTGTTGTATCGTGTACATTAGGTAATTCACATGATTTATTATGATATTTGGAAATTTTGATGACGTAGCAGAAATCTACGGTGGCCCGTATATAACATACTGATGTTGCATAGGTACAATATTGGAAATTATTGTATTCGTTCTGTATTGAATTCATTTATTTACGGAGTCAGATAAAATGATAACAGAAGACATGTTATTGAGTGTAACCATGGTAACGAACCATTTTTATTTCATTTCACATAACTTCATATTGATAATTAAATATCGCATGACGTCACGGCTCCAGCTATATCACGTTGTTGCCAACCGGCTGTGTGTTCGCGGTGGTCGCAAATAAATTGCTGTTTTGTCTATTTCCATATACCCTGTGTTGTCAAATCTTTGAACTCGCAACCCCCAGCCCAAGACTGGGTAACACTGGCTGGGAATCAAACACCGTACCCGAGATACCGAAGCCGGCGAAGGTGACATCCTAACTCAAAGAAGTATGGCCCTCAGTCCGGGATTATTCGAATTCTTCTACCACATGGAGTATTTCTGTGTCAGATGTGTCGTAAAATGACACTAATATGTAATAAATTGTCCGATCTCATCGCTCCACCAATTTCGCTGGTTTCGATCAGCTGAGGCCGCCATTTTGGTTGCTACGAAATCTTCGTGGCGTAGGAATCAATAACCGTGAAGCGGCCGAATGGCATTTGCGACCTATAATGCTTATTTTATGGTCGGAAATTTCTACCAGTTAACCAATCAAATTGCTCAAACAAACTATATTGGAGTAGAATAATTGTTTAAAAACCTGCTCCATATTAACGATAGGCTAGAGAGTGGTTGAACGCACAGTGTTAACCGAGGTCCCAGTACAGTGTTATCGGCGCAACTGTATTGTTGAATGTTTAACTTGAATATTGTGCAAAGCCTAGATTGATCCAACATGTATATTGAATTTGTTTTAGCTAGTTAGCGACGTTCAATCATACTCACTCAGGCACAGCTTTTTTTGGTCTCAAACATGGATGAATTATAAAGAAACATAAGTGGTTACATGGCCAATCATTTCTCAAAAGAATGTTCAGCCCATTGTCACTTGATTGGTAGTAGTATAGAAAGCGCAAATTCCTTATTATTGACCTACTTTTGTGGAGCAAGTGTGGAGCTCTCGTCCAATCAGAAGCGAGTATTTCAAATCTGTCACAGAGCTCTCGTCCAATCAGAAGCGAGTATTTCAAATTGACCAAAAAGCTACCTCCAGCACAGGAGAGTTCCAATTTTTCCAGGTCAAAAATAGTTCCATGTATATTCCTCCGCGGTGATGCGGTCTGGCGGAGAAAAAGTAGTCCCTAGATAAAATGGTCCGATTGGGTCGAGTGAGGTATCAAAGTGAAGCATTCGTGAAGGGGCATCTAATGGGCTGGGTGTGGGGTTGAAATATCGGCATTATGCGCATGCGCGGTCGCCGAAGGGTATGAAAATAGACATTTTGGAGCTAGGGGAGTCCCTAATGGTCCAATGGGGTCCAGTGAGGTATCAAAGCGAAGCATTCGTGAAGGAGCATCTGATGGGCTGGGTGTGGGGTTTAAATATCGGCATTCTGCGCATGCGTGGCGGCCAAAGGGTATGGAAATAGACGTTTTGGAGCTAGGAGAGCCCCTAATGGACCGATGGAGTTGTATGAGGTATCAATGTGAAGCCTAGGTGAAGGGGTATTTGATGACTGGGTGGGTGCATGTAAAATTTTTCCTGAAAAAAAAAAAAAAACGGAAAACGGACTTTATCGAAAAATCCGGGAAAATGCCTATATGGGGTATGGGGGGTATATAGGTCGCCGGGCTTAACGGGGCTCGCCTGTCAATAGAGTTATCTCCCCTAGTTCCAGGGTGGGTGTATGTAAAAATTTTCCTGAAAAAATACGGAATACGGACTTTATCCTAAATTACGGGAAAATGCCTATATGGGGTATGGGAGGTATAGGACCATCCTGGGAAACGTACTTCTATACATTTGCGGTAGGGTTGTGGGGTCTCGTTTTACTCGTCTCGTCATTTAGAACATGATAGGAAGTGTCCCCGTGCGAATCAGTGAAATTTTTGAAAAAGTACGATATAGCCTCATATAGTCCCATACTGAGGGTATAGGATCAATGTTTGTCCCCTGGGAAACGTACTTCTATACATTTGCGGTAGGGTTGTGGGGTCTCGTTTTACTCGTCTCGTCATTTAGAACATGATAGGAAGTGTCGCCGTGAGAATCGGTGAAATTTTTGAAAAAAGTCACCGAGCCCCATATAGTCCCATACTGGGGTATAGGTTCAATGTTTATCCCCCTGGGAAACGTACTTCTATACATTTGCGGTAGCTATAGGGTTGTGGGGTCTCGTTTTACTCGTCTCGTCATTTAGAACACGATAGGAAGTGTTGCGGAGCGAATCGGTGAAATTTTTGAAAAAAGTCACCGAGGCCTGGGTAGGCCCATAGGCCTATACTGCATGGCTATGGGTGTATAGGCCCATACGGGGTGGACATGTTGGGGTCTAGGTGAGTCCCTAATGGTCCAATGGGGTCGAGTGAGGTCTTATTTTGAAGCTCTCGTGGAGGAGCACTTGACTACACTAATGGTTCGTCTGTGTTCAATAGTCTGCGCATGCGCAGCCTGGCCCGTAGTATAGAAAACTTTTGGGTGCTATGTAGGGGTGTGTTTGGGATAGAGATGGGCTATTCACGGTTCGAATGGGTCGTGTGAGGTGTCAAAGTGAAGCTTGTGTGGGGTAGAGTCAGAATGGCGTGTTTCTAAACGCATGTCGCGTCAATCTGTGCATGCGCAGTCTGGCCGTCGTAGAGAAATCAGGCATTTTGGGGGGTATGTGGGTGTGTGTTTGGGGTAGAGATGGACCCCTATGGGTCCGAATGGGTCGTGGAAGGTGTCAAAGTGAAGCTTGTGTGTGTCAGAATGGTGTGTTTTTACGTGCAAGTCGCGTCAATCTGCGCATGCGCAGTTGGTTGTAGTAAGTAAAGTGGCCATTTTGAGGCAGTACATGAAGGTATTTGGGGTCGAGATGGGCTATTCACGGTTCGAATGCGTCCTGGAAGGTGTCATTTTGTAGTTCTCAGGGCGTAGACCCTGATTTGAGGGATGTTCCCGTCATCTGTGACGTCATCGATGACGTCATCAGTAGGAGTAATAGCCAAAGTGTGCATTTTGGGGCAGTACAGGAAGGTATTTGGTGTAGAGATGGACCATCCCTTACCCGATTGTGTCGTGGGAGGTGTCATTTTGTAGCTCTCGGGGTGTAGACCCCGATTTGGGGGGCTGTTCACAGCATCTGTGACGTCATTGGTGACGTCATCAGTACGAGTAGTAACGCATGTCGCGTCAATATGCGCATGCGCAGTCTGGCCGTAGTAGAGAAATCAGGCATTTTGGGGGTATGTGGGTGTGTGTTTGGGGTAGAGATGGACCCCTATGGGTCCGAATGGGTCGTGGAAGGTGTCAAAGTGAAGCTTGTGTGGGTTAGAGTCAGAATGGTGTGTTTTTAAGTGCAAGTCGTGTCAATCTGCGCATGCGCAGTTGGTTGTAGTAAGTAAAGTGGCCATTTTGGGGCAGTACATGAAGGTATTTGGGGTCGAGATGGGCTATTCACGGTTCGAATGCGTCCTGGAAGGTGTCATTTTGTAGTTCTCAGGGTGTAGACCCTGATTTGAGGGATGTTCCCGTCATCTGTGACGTCATCGATGACGTCATCAGTAGGAGTAATAGCCAAAGTGTGCATTTTGGGGCAGTACAGGAAGGTATTTGGTGTAGAGATGGACCATCTCTTATCCGATTGTGTCGTGGGAGGTGTCATTTTGTAGCTCTCGGGGTGTAGACCCCGATTTGGGGGCTGTTCACAGCATCTGTGACGTCATTGGTGACGTCATCAGTACGAGTAGTAGCGAAAGTGTGCATTTTGGGGCAGTGCAGGAAGGTATTTGGGGTAGGGATGCTCTATTCTCAGCCCGAATGCGTCGTGGGAGGTGTCATCTTGTAGTTTTCGGCGTGCAGACCCCGATTTGAGGACTGTCCACAGCATCTGTGACGTCATTGGTGACGTCATCAGTAGGAATAGTAGCGAAAGTGAGCCTTTTGGAGTAGTGAAGGATGTTATTTGGTGTAGAGATGGACCATCTGCGGTGCGAATGCGTCATGGGAGGTGTCATCTTGTAGCAACGCCCACCAACACCATTCTTAATGCTTCAACGCCCTGGTGAAATAGCTCAGAAGCTCTGATATTCCATGGAATTGTCCACTAATTCTTCAAAATGCAGTGATGCCCGTCAACGTCCGTCGTTACACCTTAACACTCTAACATAACGCCGTGATATAGTCCGGAGAGAGAACAACAACAGCAACAACAACAAGGATGACACATGAGAGAACAACAACAACAAGAAGTTGTTTTCATATAGTTTATTCTCCCAATGTTACATCATACCCACGCTGGGGGAGCCGCGTTGGGTATATTTACAATTCAAGAAGATTCTTGTCCAATCAGAGGCCACCATTTGCATGTTTCGTATTCGTTCCTGTCCGTTAGATGTATTCTTGTCCAATCAGAAGTCTCCATTTCAGAAAGTTCCATCTTCGGCCATGTTCGCTCTGAACCGTTTATTCTAATCATCGTCGGGCAGGCCAGGATACCGTTGAGGCCACATATCCTCACATAGTTGTTTGTGCATTCTGAGTATCTATCAGTGTATGGGTGAATACTTTCATCCGATTGGGATGGTGGTCAGTTTAACCACGAAGAACATAACATTGGTCACCCTCTCCACTTGCCATTTTGTGTTTTGTCGTTGTTGTCGTACCCATTCCAAACTATCCACGCTGTCCAGTTCCTTCAGCATCGTCTCCAGTGACGCACGATGGATAATGGTGAAAGGCTGGTCAAACACCCGGGTATTATTGCTGGGATAAAAGTAACGGAGCTGGTCTGTCTCTTTATGGTGAAGAATGTATCCAAAAGTGAGATTTAACTTGAAGGCTGTATCTTGGTCGTTGAAGATGGCTTCCACGTAGCTGCGTAGACGGATGTTTTCTTCCAACCGGAAATTATATAAGTCCAATATCGGGCGATGCCGATGAAAACAGTGTCGGATCATGGGCCAATGGCGTCGATATATCTCACTCACTGGATGATCTTCGGATAAGAGATCGCTGGGAACATCCACCGCATCTTCCAGAAAATGTTCGTTGTTGTCAGGCGTATGACTCGAAACCGTAACGGTGGGGTCCGGCTGGAAATCCAGGCTCTTCTGAACTGTGGGTACAGGCGGGCTCTCCGTCATCGCATCACCCGTGGCGTTCGTCTCCCCGGGCTTATCTTCACTGGGTCTGACCTTTCGCGGATCCTCTTCAATAGGAAGTTGTCGCCCAAACCGTAGAGACGGGACATGAATCAAACGCTGATGCCGTCTTAACTCACTGCGTCGTTTGAAGAGTTGACCACACTCCTTACATTGTTCCGTCGCGCCATCATGGACTGAGCGTTCGTGGCGCAGTAAAGCATCTTCTCGATTAAATGACCGTGCGCAGGTTATGCAAGTATGTCGTGCACCGTTGTGGGCGGAGGCCTCGTGGCGTCGTAAATTGTTTAGACGAGTAAATGACTTCTGGCAAGTTGTGCAAGTGAACATATTGGTGGTGGACAGAGTGTCTGATGAAACGGCAAGGCCGCTTCCCTTTTATAGCACGCTAGCTGTTGATCTATTTTTAGCACACTCAGTTCAACTACCTACCGGATGTAGGCTGTTTCTAATCGTCATCGGGCAGGCCAGGATACCGTTGAGGAAATATATCCTCAGATAATTGTTTACGCATTCTGAGTATCTTTCAGTGCATGGGTGAATACTTTCAGCCGATTGGGGTGGTGGGTCAGTTTAACCACGAAGAACGTAACATTGGTGACCCTCTCCACTATCCATTTGGTGTTGGGACGCTGTTCATAGGCCCATTCCAAGGGATCCACAGTGTCCAGTTGGGCCAGCATCGTCTCTAGCGACGCCCGATTGGTGATTGTGAAAGGATGGTCGTACACTGGGTTGATGGCACTGGAATAGAAATAGCGCAATTCACGCGTCATCTTATGGCATAAGATGTACCCAAATGCCACATTTAATGTGAAAGACGTAGGTTGGTCATTGAAGATGGCTTCCACGTAGCTGCGTAGACGGGCGAGGTCGGTCAGTCGGAAATTGTACAAGTCCAATATAGGGCGATGACGGTGGAAGCAGTGTCGGATCATGGGCCAATGGCGTCGATATATCTCACTCACTGGATGATCTTCGGATAAGAGATCGCTGGAACATCCACCGCATCTTCCAGAAAATGTTCGTTGTTGTCAGGCGTATGACTGAAAACAGTAATGCTAGGAACCGGCTGGATATCTAGGCTCTTCTGAGCTGTGGGTATAGGCGGGCTCTCCGCGATCGCATCACCAGTGGCATTCTTCTTCCCGGGTTCATCTTCAGTGGATCTGTCCCTCCTGGGTGCCTCTTTAGTGGAAAGTTGTCCCTCATGCCATGGTGACGGACCATGAATCAAACGCTCATGCCGTTTTAACTGACTGGGTCGTCTGGAGAGTTGACCACATTCTTCGCATGGACGCTTGGGTGGCCCATGAATTGAACGTTCATGGCGCTGTAAATGATCTGGGCGCTGAAACGACAGTGTAGGCCTACATATCGTACAGCTATACCGGGCGGTTCCATCGTGATTGGTAGCCTCATGGCGGCGCAAGTCGTGCCGGCGAGTGAACGATTTCGAGCACGTAGTACAAGTGAACATCTTGGTGGTTGACAGAGTGTCTGATGAAACGGTCAGGCCGTTTCCTTTTTATAGCAAGCTAGCTGTTGATCTATTTTTAGCACCATCAGTTCAACTTGGACATCAGCGACAAGAACCCGGATGTAGGCGCGGACGTCATTGATAAGAGCTCGGATGTACAAGAACCCGGATGTACCCGGATGTGAATGCGTCTGATGCGTGTGTGTGTGTGTGTGTGTGTATGCGTCTGTGTGTCTGTGTGCGTGTGTGCATGAGCCGAGTTCTAAGAGCCCCGGAGAGAGAACAACAACAACAACAAGGATGACACATGAGAGAGGACCAATACATATGGACACATGTTCATTCCTATATTTAAAGACTCTACCACCACCGCACACCACCAACACCACCACCAACGCCACCAACACCACCACCAACGCCACCAACGCCGCCACCAACGCCACCAACGCCACCACCAACGCCACCAACGCCACCAACGCCACCCAGTCAGTTAAAACGGCATGAGCGTTTGATTCATGGTCCGTCACCATGGCATGAGGGACAACTTTCCACTAAAGAGGCACCCAGGAGGGACAGATCCACTGAAGATGAACCCGGGGAGAAGAATGCCACTGGTGATGCGATCGCGGAGAGCCCGCCTATACTCACAGCTCAGAAGAGCCTAGATATCCAGCCGGTTCCTAGCATTACTGTTTTCAGTCATACGCCTGACAACAACGAACATTTTCTGAAAGATGCGGTGGATGTTCCCAGCGATCTCTTATCCGAAGATCATCCAGTGAGTGAGATATATCGACGCCATTGGCCCATGATCCGACACTGCTTCCACCGTCATCGCCCTATGTTGGACTTGTACAATTTCCGACTGATCGACCTCGCCCGTCTACGCAGCTACGTGGAAGCCATCTTCAATGATCAACCTACGTCCTTCACATTAAATGTAGCATTTGGCTACATCTTATGCCATAAGATGACGCGCGAATTGTGCTATTTCTATTCCAGTACCATCAACCCAGTGTACGACCATCCTTTCACAATCACCAATCGGGCGTCGCTAGAGACGATGCTGGCCCAACTGGACACTGTGGATCCCTTGGAATGGGCCTATGAACAGCGTCCCAACACCAAATGGATAGTGAAGAGGGTCACCAATGTTACGTTCTTCGTGGTTAAACTGACCCACCACCCCAATCGGCTGAAAGTATTCACCCATGCACTGAAAGATACTCAGAATGCGTAAACAATTATCTGAGGATATGTTTCCTCAACGGTATCCTGGCCTGCCCGATGACGATTACAAACAGCCTACATCCGGTAGGTAGTTGAACTGAGTGTGCTAAAAATAGATCAACAGCTAGCGTGCTATAAAAGGGAAGCGGCCTTGCCGTTTCATCAGACACTCTGTCCACCATCAAGATGTTCACTTGCACAACTTGCCAGAAGTCATTTACTCGTCTAAACAATTTACGACGCCACGAGGCCTCCGCCCACAACGGTGCACGACATACTTGCATAACCTGCGCACGGTCATTTAATCGAGAAGATGCTTTACTGTGCCACGAACGCTCAGTCCATGAGGGCGCGACGGAACAATGTAAGGAGTGTGGTCAACTCTTCAAACGACGCAGTGAGTTAAGACGGCATCAGCGTTTGATTCATGTCCCGTCTCTACGGTTTGGGCGACAACTTCCTATTGAAGAGGATCCGCGAAAGGTCAGACCCAGTGAAGATAAGCCCGGGGAGACGAACGCCACGGGTGATGCGATGACGGAGAGTCCGCCTGTACCCACAGTTCAGAAGAGCCTGGATTTCCAGCCGGACCCCACCGTTACGGTTTCGAGTCATACGCCTGACAACAACGAACATTTTCTGGAAGATGCGGTGGATGTTCCCAGCGATCTCTTATCCGAAGATCATCCAGTGAGTGAGATATATCGACGCCATTGGCCCATGATCCGACACTGTTTTCATCGGCATCGCCCGATATTGGACTTATATAATTTCCGGTTGGAAGAAAACATCCGTCTACGCAGCTACGTGGAAGCCATCTTCAACGACCAAGATACAGCTTTTGGATACATTCTTCGCCATAAAGAGACAGACCAGCTCCGTTACTTTTATCCCAGCAATAATATCCGGGTGTTTGACCAGCCTTTCACCATTATCCATCGTGCGTCACTGGAGACGATGCTGAAGGAACTGGACAGCGTGGATAGTTTGGAATGGGTACGACAACAACGACAAAACACAAAATGGCAAGTGGAGAGGGTGACCAATGTTATATTCTTCGTGGTTAAACTGACCACCATCGCAATCGGATGAAAGTATTCACCCATGCACTGATAGATACTCAGAATGCACAAACAACTATGTGAGGATATGTGGCCTCAACGGTATCCTGGCCTGCCCGACGATGATTAGAATAAACGGTTCATAGCGAACATGGCCGAAGATGGAACTTTCTGAAATGGAGACTTCTGATTGGACAAGAATACATCTAACGGACAGGAACGAATACGAAACATGCAAATGGTGGCCTCTGATTGGACAAGAATCTTCTTGAATTGTAAATATACCCAACGCGGCTACCCCAGCGTGGGTATGATGTAACATTGGGGAGAATAAACTATATGAAAACAACTTCTTGTTGTTGTTGTTCTCTCATGTGTCATCCTTGTTGTTGTTGCTGTTGTTGTTCTCTCTCCGGACTATATCACGGCGTTATGTTAGAGTGTTAAGGTGTAACGACGGACGTTGACGGGCATCACTGCATTTCGAAGAATTAGTGGACAATTCCATGGAATATCAGAGCTTCTGAGCTATTTCACCAGGGCGTTGAAGCATTAAGAATGGTGTTGGTGGGCGTTGCTACAAGATGACACCTCTCATGACGCATTCGCACCGCAGATGGTCCATCTCTACACCAAATAACATCCTTCACTACCCCAAAAGGCTCACTTTCGCTACTATTCCTACTGATGACGTCACCAATGACGTCATAGATGCTGTGGACAGTCCTCAAATCGGGGTCTGCACGCCGAAAACTACAAGATGACACCTCCCACGACGCATTCGGATTGAGAATAGAGCATCCCTACCCCAAATACCTTCCTGCACTGCCCCAAAATGCACACTTTCGCTACTACTCGTACTGATGACGTCACCAATGACGTCACAGATGCTGTGAACAGCCCCCCAAATCGGGGTCTACACCCCGAGAGCTACAAAATGACACCTCCCACGACACAATCGGATAAGGGATGGTCCATCTCTACACCAAATACCTTCCTGTACTGCCCCAAAATGCACACTTTGGCTATTACTCCTACTGATGACGTCATCGATGACGTCACAGATGACGGGAACATCCCTCAAATCAGGGTCTACACCCCGAGAACTACAAAATGACACCTTCCAGGACGCATTCGAACCGTGAATAGCCCATCTCGACCCCAAATACCTTCATGTACTGCCCCAAAATGGCCACTTTACTTACTACAACCAACTGCGCATGCGCAGATTGACGCCACTTGCACGTAAAAACACACCATTCTGACTCTAAACCACACAAGCTTCACTTTGACACCTTCCACGACCCATTCGGACCCATAGGGGTCCATCTCTACCCCAAACACACACCCACATACCCCCAAAATGCCTGATTTCTCTACTACGGCCAGACTGCGCATGCGCATATTGACGCGACATGCGTTACTACTCGTACTGATGACGTCACCAATGACGTCACAGATGCTGTGAACAGCCCCCCAAATCGGGGTCTACACCCCGAGAGCTACAAAATGACACCTCCCACGACACAATCGGGTAAGGGATGGTCCATCTCTACACCAAATACCTTCCTGTACTGCCCCAAAATGCACACTTTGGCTATTACTCCTACTGATGACGTCATCGATGACGTAACAGATGACGGGAACATCCCTCAAATCAGGGTCTACACCCTGAGAACTACAAAATGACACCTTCCAGGACGCATTCGAACCGTGAATAGCCCATCTCGACCCCAAATACCTTCATGTACTGCCCCAAAATGGCCACTTTACTTACTACAACCAACTGCGCATGCGCAGATTGACGCGACTTGCACGTAAAAACACACCATTCTGACTCTAACCCACACAAGCTTCACTTTGACACCTTCCACGACCCATTCGGACCCATAGGGGTCCATCTCTACCCCAAACACACACCCACATACCCCCAAAATGCCTGATTTCTCTACTACGGCCAGACTGCGCATGCACAGATTGACGCGACATGCGTTTAGAAACACGCCATTCTGACTCTACCCCACACAAGCTTCACTTTGACACCTCACACGACCCATTCGAACCGTGAATAGCCCATCTCTATCCCAAACACACCCCTACATAGCACCCAAAATGCCTGTTTTCTATACTACGGGCCAGGCTGCGCATGCGCAGACTATTGAACACGGACGAACCATTAGTGTAGTCAAGTGCTCCTCCACGAGAGCTTCAAAATAAGACCTCACTCGACCCCATTGGACCATTAGGGACTCACCTAGACTCCAACATGTCCACCCCGTATGGGCCTATACACCCATAGCCATGCAGTATAGGCCTATGGGCCTACCCAGGCCTCGGTGACTTTTTTCAAAAATTTCACCGATTCGCTCCGCAACACTTCCTATCGTGTTCTAAATGACGAGACGAGTAAAACGAGACCCCACAACCCTACCGCAAATGTATAGAAGTACGTTTCCCAGGGGGACAAACATTGATCCTATACCCCAGTATGGGACTATATGGGGCTCGGTGACTTTTTTCAAAAATTTCACCGATTCGCACGGGGACACTTCTTATCATGTTCTAAATGACGAGACGAGTAAAACGAGACCCCACAACCCTACCGCAAATGTATAGAAGTACGTTTCCCAGGATGGTCCTATAACCCCCATACTCCATATAGGCATTTTCCCGTAATTTAGGATAAAGTCCGTATTCCGTATTTTTTCAGGAAAATTTTTACATACACCCACCCTGGAACTAGGGGAGATAACTCTATTGACAGGCGAGCCCCGTTAAGCCCGGCGACCTATATACCCCCCATACCCCATATAGGCATTTTCCCGGATTTTTCGATAAAGTCCGTTTTCCGTTTTTGTTTTTTTTCAGGAAAAATTTTACATGCACCCACCCAGTCATCAAATACCCCTTCACCTAGGCTTCACATTGATACCTCATACAACTCCATCAGTCCATTAGGGGCTCTCCTAGCTCCAAAACGTCTATTTCCATACCCTTTGGCCGCCGCGCATGCGCAGAATGCCGATATTTAAACCCCACACCCAGCCCATCAGATGCTCCTTCACGAATGCTTCGCTTTGATACCTCACTCGACCCCATTGGACCATTAGGGACTCCCCTAGCTCCAAAATGTCTATTTTCATACCCTTCGGCGACCGCGCATGCGCATAATGCCGATATTTCAACCCCACACCCAGCCCATTAGATGCCCCTTCACGAATGCTTCACTTTGATACCTCACTCGACCCAATCGGACCATTTTATCTAGGGACTACTTTTTCTCCGCCAGACCGCATCACCGCGGAGGAATATACATGGAACTATTTTTGACCTGGAAAAATTGGAACTCTCCTGTGCTGGAGGTAGCTTTTTGGTCAATTTGAAATACTCGCTTCTGATTGGACGAGAGCTCTGTGACAGATTTGAAATACTCGCTTCTGATTGGACGAGAGCTCCACACTTGCTCCACAAAAGTAGGTCAATAATAAGGAATTTGCGGTTTACCTACTACTCGGATCGAACCTTTGTGTCAAAATGTGGCTTATTTATTTGTTTAATTGGGTTGTTTATTTCTATTTTAATTTTGGTGTGATATAAATCTACCGAAGTGTGCCGAGTTAGCCGATGAAAGATGAACTGACTGATGAAGATCCTCGGAATTTTGTTTTGAGTACGTCCACGTAGTCCAACATGAAGGATGAGCAGGTCGAGTTTTACCTCTAATAGAAGATTTTCCAGCTTTTGAGAATTTCTTAGTCCGGACTCTGGCTCTCACAATGCCAAAACACTGAATGATTAGTACAAAAATCTTGGTCTGTGCGAAAGCTCCGCGAGAGAATTATACACACCTGTACTGAAAGGCCTCTGTAGCCCGCATGAAGCCTTCGCATACCGATCAATTATGCGCGACAAGCACCAGAACATCTTCAACCTGCTGCCTCACACCGACTAATGCAGCCCACCAGAAGGTGTATTTATATTGATGGGATCGTTACACAACAATTCTCGCGAATATAGGTCTTGTAGGCATCTGATTTTCATCTCCCCATGCGTCTAATCTGGCTGCCTGACAGTCCTTGAGCCGTGGTCTCTGTTGTTGCCCCAATTCGAATTACAACACATATAAGAGAAGTGGGAAGAGGTGCCGACATACTGACAGATCCACAATTCTTGTTTGAATTTCATCGCCGGCCAGACTGTATACCTTTGAAATCGACATCGATTGTCAAAGCGAAATCCACAGGCTTCAGATACCATCGCGCTAATTCAAAACGGGATGAAATGTACGAGATTGTGTAATTAATAGACGCAACGATTCGAGAACTCATCCGAATCACCAAAAAGGTCCAGGTAAACCCTCTGTGAGGATTTAGGGATTACCTGGACTTGTGCAGATGGGTATACTTGTGTACATATCTCCCTAGTATAATCCGTGGCGTGTCCGACTCCTACTCCTCATCCTCCTCCGCTTTACTCACTGCACAGCGGGTCGCATAGGTGTGGCGCGGGATAGGGTGGGGCGAGAGACCTGGCGTTTTCGCTGCCTGAGATTCCATGGCCGGGCTTGCACACTACAGTAGAATGAGTCGACTGCGCATGCGCGATGAGTAGTAGTATAGAAAGGGCACGCGATCTCCCTATCCTTATAGGTGTGGCGCGGGATACGTTGGGGCGAGAGACCTGGGGTTTTCGCTACCTGAGATTCCATGGGCCTGGCTTGCACCCTACAGTAGAATGGGTCGACTGCGCATGCGCGATGAGTAGTAGTATAGAAAGGGCACGCGATCTCCCTATCCCTATAGGTGTGGCGCGGGATAGGGTGGGGCGAGAGACCTGGGGTTTTCGCTACCTGAGATTCCATGGGCCAGGCTTGCACCCTACAGTAGAATGGGTCGACTGCGCATGCGCGATGAGTAGTGCGCGGGCACGCGATCTCCCTATCCCTATAAACTAACCCATGGGGGTGAATGAGCCATGGGGGTGAATGAGCACTCGTACATTCTAATTTGTGTATGAGGTCATGTCTAATGTGTGATATCGAATTGGATGGTAGGTCACTCAGGGAATCAGCTTGTTCTCAATGACCTCTTCGAGACCTTAATAAAAGCCATTAGTTTACTAGACCATCGTATCTAGACATGTTAGCTGGTAGCTTAAAGCCATTCTATATGTTGAGCTCTGGGATAACGAATGCTAATGGTTAACCGAGTGCTGTGAGTGGGAGCCACGCATTAATTATATATCACAGTCACAAATGAGTTTTAAGGGTTCATACTTTCAAGTGCGTGATGACAGGGTAGTCCGACATGCAGCCCCTACAAGACATTTTATAACACTAATTTCTATTGAAGGTACATTCAATAGAAATCAGTATTATAAAATATATTGTAGGAGCTGCGTGTCGGACTAATGACAGGTGTGCCAAACTGAAAATAGTGTCCCAATTCTCCCCGCCCTATCAAATCAGTTTCACAAGTTCCCAAACCTATTTCACTGCAACATAACACGTGGGTAAATAATAAGAGCTGTCAGAAAATATCCGCTCCCACTTCTCGCAGTTTGAAGAACAGTATTTTCAGAAATTTCGCACAGTTTTTCAGTTTTATCCCGAAATGATAACTGGTAATCCAAAAACCTGGTGTGGAGGACCAACCATAATCAACTGCACTGTATCCACTGGGTTTTGGTATTTTCACCTTTTTGTCTCTAACTACATGTAAAAATTGAGAGCGTAGATAAATTATTAATTTTTTCATTTGATTTCACCCTCAATGTCAATCTGATTAACCCTCAATGTTAATTTACTTTGACCGAATGTCACCGGACAACGGAAGCACAGTTAAGGGGAGATAACTTCCTCACAAGAGTAACAATTATACCGACAGGGTTACCTCCCTTGTAACTTCAATTTGGTCTAGGAGTGAAGAACAGTACGCCTGTAAATACAGTATCCCCAACTTGTATATGATTTGGTTATCTGCACCGACCACTGTGCCATGTTTTACCATTTATATCATTTATGTATCAGCTTATTTGATCAGCGCCTGAGTAGCGAATTTTTTATGTTCCATCACAACCTAATCTATTTATCAAAACTTGTTTTCATCTGAACTTCACTGATGTCTTTCAAGAGTTCCGTCGGAACTAAATTTAGGATTTAGGACGAATGATCCTACATCCCGAGTCAGGAAATCGAAATAAACAAGAGAACCAACAGTGACAGCAAGAAACCTCTTGGAAATGTTGCCTTTTGAACTCTGTAGTGTACTTTAATATATCCACATGAAGCTCTTCAATAATTTATTGCGGTACTCGCCGCCCGCAATTTTTCCATCCGATTTAACCAATGCGATTCAAATCAGATCCGAATAATTTAGGCAATTAAGAGCAAAATGTGTTATCCATGTGTTATTATTTAAACCATACTTGTTTTAACAAGGGAAAAAATATAAAAAAATAAGAATAAAAAAAAAATACAATAAATAAATAAACTATTACCGGTACGTTCTTGATTGTAATGGTATATGGTCCGTGTAACCTTGCACAATTCAATTTTCGTTTTTTTGCTTTTGGTTTCTCAAAATCAAAAATTGAAATTTGACCGTCAATTTTCAATTTTCGTTTTTCGTTTTCGGTTTCTCAAAATCAAAAATTGAAATTTGATGTTCAATTTTCGATTTTCGTTTTTCGTTTTACTTCGCGCAAAAATGAAAATCAAATATTGAAAATTGCCTCGATTTGTCCGTTTTTCGTTTTTTGATTTTAACTTTGACGCGTCAATGTTAACTGCGCACGCGCAAGGCTTATGATGTCACTTTCGGTCCGCGGAGTAGTATGAAAAGCGCAAATCGGATTGTTTAGGCAGATGTGGAGCATAATACGGAAAACCAGTAGGGGGAAAGATTTGGGAGTTTCATTACACTATAGATCCCTGGAGCCAGGCATTCGACCTAGATTATAATGGGCCAACTGTGCATGTGCAGAAGCGAGTAGGCATTCGTGCAGCAGGTGTGATGCATTATATGGAGAACAACGGAGGTGCATACACACGGTAGTTTCATTAAAGTAGGATAGTATAATAAATACGTGGATACCCTAATTCATAACCCCCAAAGGAACTTCCCGCTTCGATGCGTTTGACATCCGCACTTAAAGCGTTGAAGCGTTTTTTACGCTGAACGTTGACGGGCATCTGAACGCTCCAACGATCCAGATCCCAAAAATAGAGAATGAAGATTGGACCTGAAGCGTTGAAGCATTCAGACGTCTGGCATCAAACGTGGCGATTGTGTACTTGTTTGAAATGGTGGTTTACGGGCCGCTTATGCGGATTTCGCGGCCCATCACCGCGATGCTTACTCTTATTGGTATTACATCTTTGTTGGTATCTTTATAAATACTATAGTTCAAATCAATAACAAATAGCGGTTGTGTGCATGAATGCTGTTCGCTTTTTGGCTCAGGCCTCAATGCCAATAACCAATGAGAACAGCGGGATGCCACCTATCCAGACCAGAATCTTCGCACAGGGTTTACCTGGACATTTTTGATGATTCGAGTGAGTTCTGGAGTCGTTGCCTCAATCTCGAACATTTCATCCCCAGAGGTTTTTTTGAATTAGCATGTCGGCATCCCAAGGCGGCGGTTTTTGCTTTGATTCACTATGTCGATTTCAGTCTGACATCAAAGTTATGCCAGCGATGTCACATCTCAAACAATGCAGCTAGCGGATTGTCGTAATGAGCTAGCTGAGCCTGTTCAATAATTGGCTTGATTTAGAGGATACCCCTTGATCTTTTTTTTTATCCAGAACTACCGTGAGCAACTAACCAAGGCAATGTATAGATACCCTAATAAATCGATCAATACACTGGCTTCCGAGGATGGCCTGGTGGGCCACATGCCTCTCACGCTCCACACCTCTTATACGACACGATTTGTGTTTTCTATTCTACTCGGCGTACCGGAAGTGACATCATAACCCGTCCACGTGCGAACCTAACATTGATATGTCAAAGTTAAAATTAAAAAACGAGAAACGGACAAGTCGAGGCAATTTTCAATATTTGATTTTCATTTTTGCGTGAAGCAAAACAAAAAGCGGAAATTGAAAATTGACTGTCAAATATCAATTTTCGTTTTTGTTTTTGCAATCCCAGGATCAAAAATTGGAAATTGACGGTCAAATTTCAATTTTTGATTCTGAGATCACAAAAACAAAAAACGAAAATTGAAAATTGACGGTCAAATTTCAATTTTTGATTTTGAGATTACAGAAACAAAAAACGAAAATTGAAGATTGACCGTCAAATTTCAATTTTTGATTTTGAGAAACCAAAAACGAAAAACGAAAATTGAACTGTGCAAGGTTACACGGACCGTATATATATCCGTACCTCCGTTCATGGATTTGATAGACGAGCCATGTTCAGTTCAGTTCAGTTCAGTTCAGTTGGTAGATCCCTCCTCTATATAGGAGCACCTCCGTATAGGAGTACATATTAATATACAATCAATTGGAACCACTCAACATTTATAGCTCAACTATCGTGAACATTTATACAATTCTACAATTGGACGAACTACTATCCTGAAAGTGCTGTGATAGTCTAACCATGTGAGCTTCCTTGCGGTGTATGCGATGTACTACTGTGAGTGGATTTTAGCGGTCACTGAAAGACACCCAGGTACTTTATTCCCCAAGTGCCTCTGGCGAAGGTCTAGCGTAGCAACTAGTTCCACCATCAGTCCATATTACCCTGGACACCGAATCAGTCCAGCGCCTTGTGAAAAGGCGAGTATATATGTAAGCGCTCACTGGCGAGGGGCGAACCCACGCCAGCTGTAGCGCTCCGGGTCAAAGTCAAACTACTTCGGCCACGGCACGCTCACTAGGATGACTAGGGATGATGATAAAACCCATCTTCATTTTATCCAGCCAATTTCTACGTTCCCACTTCGAATCAGATTCGAAGTGGGAACGTAGAAATTGGCTGGATAAAATGAAGATGGATAAAACCGTGCTACATGTGTTTAGTTTTCTGTGCGATTTGTTTTACCGATGTATATATACGTTTATATATATATTTTATCTTTATCTTTTACCGTGCTTTACGCATGAATGAATGACATTTGTACATACTGTAACAATGCCTTGGTTAATACATATCCGGTACATTCGTGGAACTACGTCAGTAATTACAAAAATATCTAATCAATATTGGACGAACGACTTCCACCCACGTAGCCGAATGGTTTTCTTGATATTTCCAGATTATACGATATAGTAGGACATTTGCTAATTAAGAAGTAAGTAATTACCAGGTTAATGTTAATTTCAAGCCTTATTTCATGGTTTATATGGCATGCCTACAGTAGAATATGACCAGAAACCATGGAAGGTATACACGTGGAATTCCAAGAATTTCAATCGAAACCCTCCAACATTCCCAATCTCAGTATACACTCAGATATAATATCACGGAATATTATAGTATTTCCCTGATTTACCATTTTGTCTTACCTAGATTGCAAAATTCCATGAAGTCGGAAGATGGGGGGTGCACATATTTTCTGAAAAAAGCTATACAAATTATGAAATTTGCGGTCTTCAGGACGACAAGGGCTTGTGCGCGGTCTTAAGATGTTGTAACGCGAAGTCGTCCGCAGACTCGGGTGATGGTCTCCATAAAACCCGTACAATGATAGATTCCAAGGTCCGGCTTCTGAGATTTCTGGAAGACTTGATAGCCTCTTTAAATGAGACAGGATACAACAATTAACGACGGAGTCGATGTCAGCTGAATATTAAGCCGATTTATTGCAATTCATTCCACCTAGATTAGGAATGATCGGCGGCATTTGGCAGGCAGACTAACACAACTACATTAACATCAGACAATTTTGTAAACAGTCATTTTCAGAACTGGGAATAGTAACATCTATTATCGAAGACATGGTGATATTAGCCTCTGTTGAGACCCGATGGTATTGAGTAGTAGGGTCTACCATTTTAAAGCCATATTTCGTAGTATATAAAGCGCATTTAAGGGCATTTGACCCTTTTTTCCAGGTTAAAGTTTTGGAAGCGGCCATTTACGGCCTTTGACCTCTGAGGCCGTGTAGAGGCCAAGGCCGCTATAGTTCCAACAGGTGGCGCCCCCTCTTTCACCTCGAATTCCTCCGCGGTCTGGCGGTGATGCGGTCGCGGGAAAAAGCTTCCGCGGAGAAAAAGTAGTCCCCAGACTTCAAATACGCTGCATGTTCCGATTGGGTCGAGTGAGGTATCAAAGTGAAGCATTCGTGAAGGGGCATCCAGTCATGGGTGGGTGCATGTAAAATTAGGATTTTTTCCCGAAACTATAAAAAGCGGAATACGGACTTTACCCCTAAAATAGGGAAAACACCTATCAACCCTAGCCAAAAGGGCTAATATCGGTCCCCGGGCTTATCGGGACCTGCCTATCAAGTCAATGGGGTGGGTGCATGTAAAATTAGGATTTTTTCCCGAAACTATAAAAAGCGGAATACGGACTTTACCCCTAAAATAGGGGGAATCACCTATCAACCCTAGCCAAAAGGGCTAATATCGGGCCCCGGGCTTATTGGCACCTACCTATCAAATCAATGGGGTGGGTGCATGTAAAATTAGGATTTCCTCCGAATATAAAAAGGCGGCACACGGACTTTACCCCTAAAATAGGGGAAAACACCTATCAACTCTAGCCAAAAGGGCTAATATCGGTCCCCGGGCTTATTGGGACCTGCCTATCAAGTCAATGGGGTGGGTGCATGTAAAATTAGGATTTTTTCCCGAAACTATAAAAAGCGGAATACGGACTTTACCCCTAAAATAGGGGAAAACACCTATCAACTCTAGCCAAAAGGGCTAATATCGGTTCCCGGGCTTATTGGGGCCTGCCTATCCAGTCAATGGGGTGGATGCATGTAAAATTAGGATTGTTTTCCGAAAATATAAAAAGGCGGAACACCGACTTTACCCCTAAATTAGGGGAAAACACCTATCAATTCTAGCCAAACGGGCTAATATCGGTTCCCGGGCATATTGGGGCCTGCCTATCCAGTCAATGGGGTGGGTGCATGTAAAATTAGGATTTTTTCCCGAAACTATAAAAAGCGGAATGCGGACTTTACCCCTAAAATAGGGGAATACATCTATCAACTCTAGCCAAAAGGGCTAATATCGGTTCCCGGGCTTATTGGGGCCTGCCTATCCAGTCAATGGGGTGGGTGCATGTAAAATTATGATTTTTTCCCATAGGCATATAGTCCCATACTGGCTATATGGGGGTATAGGTTCAACCTTGGAAATTCACACACGTTCATTGTGATATGGGCTGTTTGGATTTGTTTTTCACGTCTCGTCATTTAGAACACGATGGGAAGGGTCCCGGAGCGAAACGGTGAAATTTTTGGAAAAGTTCACCGAGGCCTGGGTAGGCCCATAGGCCTATACTGCATGGCTATGGGGGTATAGGCCCATACGGGGTGGACGTTTTGGGGTCTAGGTGAGCCCCTAATGATCCTATAATGTCGTATGAGGTCTTATTTTGAAGCCCTCGTGGAGGAGCATCCGACTGGTTCGTCTGTTTTCAATAGTCTACGCATGCGCAGTCTGGCCGTAGTATAGAAAGCGGGCATTTTGGGTGGTATGTGGGTGTGTGTTTCGGGTAGAGATGGACCGCTATGGGTCCGAATGGGTCGTGGAAGGTGTCAAAGTGAAGCTTGTGTGGGTTAGAGTCAGAATGGTGTGTTTTTAAGTGCAAGTCGCGTCAATCTGCGCATGCGCAGTTGGTTGTAGTAAGTAAAGTGGCCATTTTGGGGCAGTACAGGAAGGTATTTGGGGTCGAGATGGACCATCCTTGGTCCGAATGCGTCCTGGAAGGTGTCATCTTGTAGCTCTCGGGGTGTAGACTCCGATTTGAGGGCTGCCCACGTCACCTGTGACGTCATCGGTGACGTCATCAGTACGAGTAGTAGCGAAAGTGGGCATCTTGGGGCAGTGAAGGAAGGTATTTGGGGTAGAGAGGGACCATCTTTGGTCCGAATGTGTCTAGGGAAGTGTCATGTTGTAGCTCTCGGGGTCTACATCCCGATTTGAGGGATGTCCGCGTCACCTGTGACGTCATCGGTGACGTCATCAGTACGAGTAGTAGCGAAAGTGGGCGTTTTAGGGCAGTACAGGAAGGTATTTGGGGTAGAGAGGGACCATCTTTGGTCCGAATGTGTCTAGGGAAGTATCATGTTGTAGCTCTCGGGGTGTACATCCCGATTCGAGGGATGTCTGCGTCATCTGTGACGTCATCGGTGACGTCATCAGTACGAGTAGTAGCGAAAGTGGACATTTTGGGGTAGTGAAGGAAGGTATTTGGGGTAGAGATGGACCATACTTGGTCCGAATGCGTCGTGGAAGGTGTCATGTTGTAGCTCTCGGGGTGTACACCCCGATTTGAGGCATGTCCGCAGCATCTGTGACGTCATTGGTGACGTCATCAGTACGAGTAGTAGCGAAAGCGGGTATTTTGGGGCAGTGAAGGAAGGTATTTGGTGTAGAGATGGACCATCCTTGGTCCGAATGCGTCGTGTGAGGTGTCATCTTGTAGCAACGCCCGCCAACACCAAGCTCAATGATTCAACGCCCTGGTGAAATAGCTCAGAAGCTCTGATTTTCTAGATATTCCATGGAATTGTCACTCATTCTTCGAAATGCAGTGACGTCCGTCGTTACGCCTTAACAGACCGGAGAGAGTACAACAACAACAACAAGGATGAGCCATGAGAGAACAACAACAACAAGAAGTTTTTTCATATAGTTTATTCTCCCCAATGTTACATCATATCCACGCTGGGGGAACCGCGTTGGGTATATTTACAATTCAAGAAGACTCTTGTCCAATCAGAGGCCACCATTTGCATTTGTCATATTCGTTCCTGTCCGTTAGATGTATTCTTGTCCAATCAGAAGTCTCCATTTCAGAAAGTTCCATCTTCGGCCATGTTCGCTCTGAACCGTTTATTCTAATCATCGTCGGGCAGGCCAGGATACCGTTGAGGCAACATATCCTCAGATAGTTGTTTGTGCATTCTGAGTATCTATCAGTGCATGGGTGAATACATTCACCCGATGGGAAAATTCCGTAATTTGGTCACGAAGAACGTAACATTGGTCACCCTCTCTACGACCCACTTGGTGTTGGGGCGCTGTTCATAGGCCCATTGCAAGACATCCAATTGGTCCACTTGGTCCAGCACGGGCTTTAGCGATGTCCGGTTAATGATGGTAAACGCTTGGTCAAATACCCGGATGTTACTGCTCAGGTAAAAGTATCGGACTTGATCTGTCTCCTTATGCTGCAGTACATAACCGAACGCCAGATTTAATTTGAAGGACGTAGCTTGGTCATTGAAGATGGCTTCCACGTAGTTGCGTAGACGGGTGAGGCCAGTCAGCCGGAAATTGTAGATATCTTGAATAGGGTGATGACGGTGGAAACAGTGCCGTATCATGGGCCAATGGCGCCGATAGATGTCACTCACTGGATGGGCGTCCTGTAAGAGATCGCTGGGAACATCCACCGCATCTTCCAGAAAATGTTCGTTGTTGTCAGGCGTATGACTGGGAACAGTAATGCTAGGGACCGGCTGGATATCTAGGCTCTTCTGAACTGTGGGTATAGGCGGGCTCTCCGTGATCGCATCACCAGTGGCATTCGTCTCCCCGGGTTCATCTTCAGTGGGTCTGTCCCTCCTGGGTGCCTCTTTAGTGGAAAGTTGTCCCTCATGCCGTGGTGACGGACCATGAATCAAACGCTCATGCCGTCTTAACTGACTGGGTCGTTTGAAGAGTTGACCACATTCTTCGCATGGACGCTTGGGTGGCCCATGAATTGAACGTTCATGGCGCTGTAAATGATCCGGGCGCTGAAACGACAGTGTACATATCGTACAGCTATACCGGGCGGTTCCGGCGTGCTTGGTAGCCTCATGGCGGCGCAAGTCGTGCAGACGAGTGAATGATTTCGAGCACGTAGTACAAGTGAACATCTTGGTGGTTGACAGAGTGTCTGATGAAACGGCCAGGCCGCTTCCCTTTTATAGCAATCTAGCTGTTGCTCTATTTTTAGCACAATCAGTTCAACTTGGACATTCCGTGTCTTTTCGGTGACGTTCGTGACTATTCGGGCACCTCCGTGTCTCTTCGGTAACCTCCGTGTCTTTTCGGCAACCTCCGTGTCTCTTCGGTCACCTTCGTGTCTTTTCGGTGACGTCCGTGACTCTTCGGGCACCTCCGTGTCTCTTCGGTAACCTCCGTGACATCTTCGGTCACCTCCGCGTCTGTTCGGTGACCTCCGTGACATCTTCGGTAACCTCCGTGTCTCCTTCGGGCACCTCCGTGACATCTTCGGTCACCTACGTGTCTCTTCGGTCACCTCCGTAACTATTCGGCTGTTCAGGTGTAAACCCCGATGTACCCGTATGGAACACACAGCTAAAGGACCCGAATAGAAGTACCCGGATGTAGGCGCGGACGTCATTGACAAGAGCCCGGATGTACAAGAACCCGGATGTACCCGGATGTAAAAGTCCCCGGATGTAAAAGTGCCCGGATGTTTACGAATGTTCCACCATTCCGGACTTCTATCAGGTCCATGTCCAGAAGCTCTCATGTCCTGCATGTGAATAGTCATATTGTGTGTGTATGCATGTGTGTATGCGTCTGTGTGTGTGTGTATGTGTCTGTGTATGTGTGTGTGCGTGTGTGTATGTGTGTGTGTGTCTGTGTATGCATGTGTGCATGCGTCTGTGTGTGTGCGTGTGGGTGTGTGCGTGTGTATCTGTGTGTGAACGTATGCGTGTATGTGTGTATGCGTCTGTGTGTATGCGTCTGTGTGTGTGTGCGTGTGTGTGTAGGCGTGTGTGTGTGTGTGTGTGTGTGTGTGCGTGCATGTGCGTGTGTATGTGTATGTATGCCTCTGTGTGTGTGTATGTGTGTGCTTGCGAGTGTGTTTACGCGTGTGTGTGTATGCGTGTGTGTGTGCGCGTGTGTGTGTGTATGCAACCACCACCACCACCACCACCATCCCCACTACCAACACCACCACCGGGCGTTGACGCCCGTCAACGCCACCACCACCACCACCACCAAACACCACCACACCACCACACGACCACCACGACCACCGCGACCACCACCACTGGGCACACATACCTGGTGCACTCTGTACCCTATAGTCTGTGTGTATGTGTGCATTGCGTCTGTGTGTATGTGTGTATGCGTCTGTGTGTATGCGTGTGTGTGTGTATGCAACCACCACCACCACCACCACCATCCCCACTACCAACACCACCACCGGGCGTTGACGCCCGTCAACGCCACCACCACCACCACCACCACACACCACCACACCACCACACGACCACCACGACCACCACCACTGGGCACACATACCTGGTGCACTCTGTACCCTATAGCCCGTAGGGCATAGGGTACACCAGGGTGTGGGTGCGATCGGAGCTCTTGGAGCTCAAAGCGTGTGGAGCTCAGAGCTCGGAAGTGACATTTGCATATGACCTCTGTGAGGTCACTTCCGCTTCCGTTCACGTGACCCGAACTGACCTTTGACCCCTGTGCGCGCTAGCAATACCGGATAAAAATTGCGCGCAGGGATCAAAGGTCAGTTCGGGTCACGTGAACGGAAGCGGAAGTGACCTCACAGAGGTCATATGCAAATGTCACTTCCGAGCTCTGAGCTCCACACGCTTTGAGCTCCAAGAGCTCCGATCGCACCCACACCCTGGTGTACCCTATGCCCTACGGTCTATAGGGTACAGAGTGCACCAGGTATGTGTGCCCAGTGGTGGTGGTCGTGGTGGTGGTGTGGTGGTGTGGTGGTGTGTGGTGGTGGTGCTGGTGGTGGCGTTGACGGGCGTCAACGCCCGGTGGTGGTGGTGGTAGTGGTGGTGTGTGGTGGTGTGTGGTGGTGGTAGTGGGGTTGGTGGTGGTGGTGGTGGTTACATACACACACACACACGCATACACACAGACGCATACACACATACACACAGACGCAATGCACACATATACACAGACTCATACACACGCGCACACGCGCACACACACACACGCATACACACACACGCGTAAACACACTCGCAAGCACACACATACACACACACAGAGGCATACATACACATCCACATACACACGCACATGCACGCACACACACACACACACACACGCCTACACACACAAGCACACGCACACAGACACGTGTACACACACACACGCACACAGACTCCTAAACACAGACGCATACACACATACACGCATACGCACATGCACGCATACGTACACACACACACTACAG